>JBBBDQ010028676.1:0-188060 GCA_037127315.1 Ascarosepion bandense | reverse complement strand
AATTAATTAATAATTTCATTAAAAAATAAAAATAAATACAAAAAAATAAAAAGATGTAATTAATTACTACATTCGTTTTAAAATAAAAATATTTGCTTTACTTACATTTTTCGGACTGCAATCTTTATTGCCATGATTACGACGTTTCGGCCGTTGTACGCTCTAGCCTTCCTCAGGTGCCAGGAATTTCGAACCGAACGCTTTATTTCGATCACAGAGGTATATCATTCTAATTCATGTGCGATGCCACTTCCAGTAGCCATGTAATTATTTTCCTTTAACTCTCTAAGTTATTTGTTTATTACTACTGTCGCCAGGTACTGAACTCAAAACTTTTTCGGTCAAGTCACTGGATCCAACTAACACTTTTATCCACTGGGCCATACTTTTCTGAAACGTAATCGAATATGTCGATAAAGATGAACACAACAGTCCGAACAAAGTAAATGATGTAAATGCCTCATCTCGAAAATATATACTGACAACCAATGATATAAAATTATAACAAAATTAATAAAATGCTTATAAACTAAGTATTTTAAAATAAACAAAATATGATCGGTAATTTTATGTATTGCAAAGATTTCTATTTTCACAATAGAGTAAAAAAAAACATTCTGGTAATATATAAAAAAAAATTGCTAATATGAAGATGCAGCATTTTAAAATTTGGCGGACCTGAAGGAGACTACCACCACCTTTAAATTTGTTGTTTTTCATTTATTGTTACTTTTTTCAGTGCAGTCTTATTGATTACACCCCAAAATTTCCGATTGACAAAAAAAAAAAAAAAAAAAAAAAAAAAAAAAAATTGGAAAAATTTTAATATTTAAACATTTTTTCAGACAACGTTATAGTAAATCGATCCTCCATTTTGGAACCACTCGCCGGTACGACATTACCACCACCTGTAAATTTGTTGATTATTTTCAATTTTTTTAAAACTTTTTTCAGTGCAATCTTATTGATTAAACCCTAACTTTCCGATTGACAAAAAAAAAAAAAAAACTTTGTAAAAATTCAAACAATTTTAGTGGGGGGGGGGGTCTCAGTTTTTCAGACAACTTTATAGTAAATCTATCCTGTACAATTAACTTTTTTGCTTGCGCATATTCAACTACTGAATCCTTTGCGAAATTTTTTAATAAAGCCATTCTTGGAGTTTCCTAGGAAGATGCCATCGTAAGAACTGAAGAAAACTTGAAAAAGACAAAAACAAGAGCAGTAACTCGTCCACCCCCACAAAAAAAAAAAAAAAAAAAAAAAAAAAACGAAACAAAACAAAGCGACCCAACCGCGAGTGGTTCCGAAATTAAAGTTGTTTAAATGTTGAAATTTTTACAATTTTTTTTTTTTTGATAATCGGAAACTTTATGTAATAATTGTTAAGACTGCACATACAAAAAAAAAAAAAAAAAAAAAGAAGAAAAACAACAAATTTAAAGGTGATGGTAGTCTCCTTCAGGTCCGCTCAAAATTTATTCGCTTCCATGTACATTGAATGAATTTGATTTTGGTGATTTGCGTGTCACATTTCAAAATATTTAGATTTATGATTAGCGTTCAAAAATTAGGAAAGGAAAAATAGATAAATAAATAATATATATCTATAGGTACCTAAAAAATGAGAAACCTAAAATTTTAAATTCATCTAAAAAAGGAAAAATCTTTTTGGAAGCTTTTATTTTAGTTTTAATTCCAAGATAATCGATTAAATTTAATATTTCCAATAACCAAAATACTTGGCTGTATTTCAATCAGAATTTAAATTGATTGAAATTAGTTTATCTCTGACTATCAGGAAATTCTAAAATCGTTCATATTGACCAATCTGTCAATGCAGTATAATTCTCTTTATTAAAAAAAATCGTTATAAAATAGAAATATACTTTTCTGAAACCTTATTTGAGATAAATTAACTGATTTAAAGTTTAATTAATTTGAATTGAACAAATATTAGTATTTGTAGATCATATGTCATCACTTGTTATAATGTTAGATGCATTATTTATTTCTTTATTTTTTCAGAACGCTAAACGAATCTGTGATGCGCGTTGTAAGCAAACTACTCTGGTGCATTTCAAACAGATAATTTCTGTTTGAAATACAACAGACCTGAATCTAAAATTTGATATATTTTTAAAATGTTTCAATGTTTAGGCCATTTTTGAGCGATCGACACATTTGTAAACAAAAGTTAATTCTCAGTTTTAAAAATCTTGAAAAAATAAAATATAGATCTTATTTTTAGAAAATTAGCAAATTTAATGTTAAATTAGTTTGATTTACACAAGTATTACTTATTTATAGCATGAAATTTAGAATAAAACTATTTCTTAAACACAAAGATCAACTTGTAACCTTTTCAACGGATGTGTTGACAGAATTCACAGATGCGAGATAAGATTAAAGTGTATGGCCATCACAAGTGACATACTTGTCAGGCAGTTAAGTGCCATACGTGATACACGCTTGGGCGATCATGTCTCGAAAGAGACATGACTGACTGGGCAGAAGATTATCCCGCAGTGGGTTGCCATTGCTTTCTGCGGTAGACTGGTTGCCGACCAAGGCTATAGAACCCAATCTGTCCTGCTATTTAACCCATAACTGGAAGGAATAGACGGATTAATACCTTTCCCAAGGGTATTTGCGCGTAAGTGAATGCAGTGGATTCAACTGGAGTTCGAACTCGTCTCTCCGATTTCTCGGTCCGAGTCAATATCCACTGCGCCACAACGACATACTTGTACAATTTCTTTTTTTGATAAAGGGGAGGAAACCCTGAAACATATGACGTTTTAATTTATACTTAGAAATTACCATAAAAAAATCTTCAAGTACACAAAAAACCTTAACTTCTTCGGAGTTATGTCAGCGCCTAAGGACAATACAAGTGCTTTTCCTTCTAGACTGGCTACCATCAAAGGAATAAAGAAACACATGAAGTTATGTTGTTTTACTCTATTTAAGCATATAATAAACACGCTCGATTTGAACATAATTTTATACACTTAACGAATCCATAAAAGTGGAAAATGATTGCTATTGTTCTTGTTCGTGTATTTATATTAAAAGTCAATGATGTATTTATCGGTTGTTTGTACCTTTCAATTTAAAGAGCAAAAAACAAAAAAACAAAAAAAAAAAACAACAAAAAAAAAACAATGAGAAAAAGTGAGTAAACAGTCGCCCAGTTTTATACCCAGTACCAATTCACTCAAATTTTGAATTTTGTACATGTGGAGACAACATCGCCCTCAGCGTTTTCATATTCGAATATTGTATGTTCCGAAATAAAACAAACATTATTGGTAGTAGAACTTCTTCTATGTGTACTGTCTCTTCAGGACGTAGGCGATCATGGCTTTTCACGTTTCCCTATCCCTGGTGGCTCTGAGCACGCCTTCTCCTGTTACACTGTGCAATCCTCGTTCTGTCATCCACCTGATTAGGTCCTTCAAATATGTTATCCGTTGCTTTCTCCTGTCTCTTTTCCCTCTATCTGGCCTGTTAGTATCAGGTTCTCCAGGCCCTCCTTCCTCATTGCATGCCCCAGGAACTTCAGCTGTCTCTTCCTGATGCTCAGTATTAATTTCCTTTTTGTTTCCATCATTTCCAAGACCTACCTCATCATTGCTCGCATGCTCGATCCATGAGATTCGCAGCATCCTTCTGTAGAACCATATTTCAGTTGCTTCAAGTTTTTCCTTCATCTTTGATCTAAGTTATCTAAAAAAGCTATATTAAGTTCTTCCCTTTGAATTTTCACATATGCCTATAAGGTATGGGCCTCCACTGACTGGCTAAAAATTAGCATTCATGATACGCCATCTTAATAAAAATAAAGTTTTATCGTCAAAACATGTATGTTATTATTAAGAGGAAAACCAAATTATTTTTTATAATAAAATTATATTTTTTATTCTTTAATCCTGTTTGTTCTTGCGTCAGCGGTAGAGTTGGGACATAGAATAGCATAACATTTTTTAGCTTCTTTTTGTGGTAAAACACACACACTAATATAGAAATAAAATAATTGTCGGATTTTAATTTTAAACGTTCAGAACTTATTCACAAATTAATAAAATTATTTTTAGAAATCACTTTTTAGAAAATCTTGTAAAAATTTTATTTTTATATCTGTTACCCCACCAATCAAAAAACGCACACACTTATTTAATTTTATGAAATTTAGAAAATTTAAAGTTTGGAGGGTTTACTGTCTATATTAGCTGCACAGAGGTCTTTATAGAATTTAAATCATCAATTTCTTTTTGTAAAACAGAACCCCCAGTTACAGAAAATCTGTTCTGAACAGCAAAATAAAAAATGTAATAAAACTATCACATTATTAAATTAGAAATATATGGATATATGAATTAGATTTATTACGAAAACTATTGTCTTAAAAAAGATTTTTCCATGAATAATGAATTTTTACAAGAATTGTTTTCATATGTTTTAAATTATTAATTATTATAATTTATAAGGTTTTAAAATTATGTCTTAATTTTTCCCAGTTAAGTGATATTTAATTAGCGAATCACACTCCTCCCACGTCTATTGAACAGGTGAAGAGGCTCATCCCTTGTTCCCTGGTTAGGATGTGGTTTCCGGCTTTCTCTTTTCCAATCTATTTACTTTTTTTTTTTTAATTGGAGTAGATAGACTAAACTATCGCCCGGTTCACACTCCACCCACGTCTATTGAACAGGTGAAGAGGCTCATCCCTTGTTCCCTGGTTAGGATGTGGTTTCCGGCTTTCTCTTTTCCAATCTATTTACTTTTTTTTTTAATTGGAGTAGATAGACTAAACTATCGCCCGGTTCACACTCCACCCACATCTATTGAACAGGTGAAGAGGCTCATCCCTTGTTCCCTGGTTAGGATGTGGTTTCCGGCTTTCTCTTTTCTAATCTTACGTAGCCCTCTGCGCATCAGTGGCGTTATCGCCTTGCTTGGGGTGATATGATTAAAAAATATATGTTCAGGCAGAGATGTTAGGAATATAAAGTTGAATTAGACTTTAGAAGGAATCGGAAACGCAATTCTAAACATGAAATCAGGGATAAACCTCTACTCCTGTTCAAAAGACCGGAGGAATGTAAACCAGACGATAAACAAGCCTCTCCTCCGGTTCACAAAGACCGGGAGAAGTGTGAACCGGATTAGAAGTTTATTTTACGTACTCTTGAACAGGATTAGAGGTTTATCCATTGTTCCCTGTTTAGGATTAGGTTTCCGGTTCCTTCTAAAGTTTACTTCAACTCTATATTTCTAACGTCTCTGCCTGAATTCTGAAATTTTATCGCTAATTAACTCTTCACCTTATCGAGTCTAGAGTTTCTTTCTTTTTTGCCCTTTCTTACGCTAATAAAATTCGATACATTATCACACAACATTAACTGGCACTTAGGCTTTGTATTGGGTAAACATTAATAAAAAAAAATCAAGCAGGGCGCCACAAAATAATAAATCGGATAAATCCGATGTTAAGTTTTAAAGGATCATTTGTCAATATTTTTTCTTAACCTCTCTTCCAAAATGAATATTTTTAAGATATAAGACAACTCTAAATAAATCCCGAGCCTAACTAATAAAACATCTTTCAAGCAAAATTCGACTTTATTCATCAGCATAGTCTCCTTCTAGGGTGATACACTGAGTCCAACGTTTCTCTAACAATTCGATGTCTTTTTTTTGTAGAACGATTTGTTTTGGCCTCAAAATACGCCTCAGTTTCCGATATCACTTTTTCATTGGAGCCAAATCTCTTTTCCTGGAGCATTCTTTTGAGGTCTGCAAACAGACAGTAGTCGCTGGTGGCCGGATCTGGAGAATAGGGTGGATACGGAAGCAATTCGAGGTGCAATTCATGTACTTTTGCCATCGCTGTAATCGACTTGTGACACGGTGCGTTGTCTTTGTGAAAGATCGCTTTTTTACTTCTTCATTTGTGGCCATGTTTTTGGCGATTTCTTCCTTCAAACACACCAGTAAGGCTATATACTATTCGCTATTGATGGTTCTTTCTTTTCTCAAGGTAATCTCTGAACAAAATACCTTGCGCATCCCGAAATACGGAAACCAAAAACTTGCCCGCTGATGTTTACGTCTTTGGTCTCTTTGAACGGCTTTCATCTGTTGCTGTCCACTCAGCCGACTCCCGATTTGACTCCGGAGTGAAGTGATGGATCCATGTTTCATCCATTGTCACGCAAAATCTCCTTCTTGTTGCGTTGAAACAGTTACAAACAACGCTCTCTATCGTCGACACGTTGTTGTCTTTGATCGACTGTGAGCAAACGCGGCACCCACATTGAACACAGTTTTATCATTGACAAATATTCATGCAAAATAATGAATACGCTGCCTTTTGATATGTTCAACTCCTCTGCTATCTCACGCAACTTCAATTTGCGATCGGCCAAAACGAGTTTGTGGATTTTTATTGTGTTTTGGGCGACCTGAGAGTTCAGCATCATTTGTGTTTGTACGACTGCGTTTAAAGTCAGCAGACCACCTCTGAACCATTGTTTCCAACGAAGCAGAGTTCAAATAACACTTATCAAGCCATTGCTTTGCTTGAACAGCATTTTTCCCATCAGAAAGCAATGCTTTATCAATACACGAAATTGAGATTTTTCCATTGTTTTGAAAATTTGCAACTGTAGCTTCACTTAAATAACTGTAATTTGTAAACTAATAATCCGATTGGGCCCAAATATTTTCACATGCCATTTGAAGGTTAGCCCTTAATAAAAATTATATGGATGTTTTATTAGTGGCGCCATTTATATGTCAGGCCTGGGACTTATTGAGTGATGTGTTACTAACCTACTTGAAATATTTGTTGTTTTAATTTTACAACACAATTTTACCCTGAATGAGACTTTTGGGGAAAAAAAAAAAAAAAAAAAAAACTATAGCTATAGCAATATTGTGTTATTGCAAGGGTTTGTGGCATTTCTTGTGTGTGTATTTGTGTTTGTGAGTGTGTATGTGTGCGTTTGTGTGTGCATGCTTGTGCATGTTGGTTGGTAAACCATAAATAACGACTATAAATACGGGTAAGCATCAAGCATATCGCTCTCACTCTTGCTATGTGCGTGTATTTGTGTGCGTGTGTACCTCCAAAGATTCGCTAAAAATGTCGAAAACTTTATAAAAATAAAGTTTTATCGTCAAAATCTTGATGTTATTATTAGGAGGAAAGAACAAAGAAGTATTTTATTGTAAAATTATATTTTGTTATCCTTTTTAAAATCTTAAAATTTTTGGTTAAAACCTTTATTTTCTTGCGTCATCAGGTGTCCATATATTAATATGAGAAATTTAGCATCTTTTTACAGTGGAAAATCGTTGTTTTTTTTTTATAAAATCATAGAAAATATTGTTTTTATTTTATATCTGTTACTCCCCCCCCCCCCAGCTTATTTAATTTTATAAAATTTCAAGAAATTCTTTTTTGTAGCGGTTAATGTTTATATTAGTTATAAGGATGTGCGTTGTGGTGCAGTGGATATCGACTCGGAACGATAAATCAGGGAGCCGAGTTCGAATTCCAGTTGAATTCGTTGCATTCACTTACACGCAAATACCCTTGGGAAAACTATTAATCTGTCTCTTTCCTCCAGTTATGGGTTAAATAACAGGACAGATTCGGTTCTATTGCCTTGGCTGACAACGAGTCTACCACAGAAAGCAATAGCAACCTACTGCGGGATAATCTTCTGCCCAGTCAGTCATGTCTCTTTCGAGACATGATCGCCCAAAGCGTGTATCACGTATGGAACTTAACCGAGTTATAAGGACAAGTCGTTGGATCGGAGGATTTAAATCATTAAATTTTATTTGTCAAACAGGACCCTAGTTACAGAAAATCTGCTCTGGATCGTAAGATTAAAAAAAGATACAAAAAACAGTAAAACTAAAACATTATATAATTAGAACTGTTTTTAATTATTTTAGGGATAAGATATATTATAGACACTACTGTCTTAAAAAATAATGTTGATGAATAATATGTATTTTTACAAGAATTGCTTTTACTTTTTGAAAAAATGTAATTAGAATAAATTATAAACTTTTAATTCTTTTAAAATTTTGTATTAAACTGTAGGGACCCATTGATAGTGCTATTAAATATGAAGTATATTTACTAATCCTGAATGAAAAACTTACTACAGTTCAGCGAACTCAGTATTTTAAAAATAATTTTGATTTTTTTGTGTGTGCATGAACGTGTTTATTTTTGTTGTTTTTTTTTGTAAATATGGGCGTCTATATACGACATTATCTAAATATAAGTCCAGTAACTTTTATGTGCTATGTTCTTTCAGGACGTAGGCAACCATGGCCCTCCACATCTTCCTGTCCCTTGTAGCACTTAATAAATTTTGTCTTGTTATTTCTCCCAAATACTACTCTGCCATCTATTTGTTCAAGCTCATCAAGTATGTCACGCCCTGTTTCACCTGTCCCTCTTTCCTTCTATCCACCCTGTGTGTATCAGATTCTCCAAGCCCTTCTTCTCATTATGTGTCCCATAAACTTCAAATGTCTCTTCCTGATGTTAAGTATAAGTTTCCTTTTTGTTTCCATTTTCTCCAAAACGTCATCCGTGCTATCGTCTGTTGAACTGTGGTGATACCAAGCAAAGCGAAGGACCGGATGTTTGCCCTCTGAGGACCAGAAAGCAAATGACCAAAACTGGTCTTTGCGCACCCGGCTTCACGCATATGTTCCTGCAGAAAACCAAAAATGAATAAATATCAAATTTCTTTTCGCGAACCGACGCGAATTTTATTTATCGTCCAATGGGAAGCCCAGAATTAAATACGGGTGTGAATTCCCAAATGACTTGCTGGGACCCACAAAGACGAAATAAAAAACCGACACAGAAAGCATCGCCAGTTGAGAAAGTACGAACATAATTAGCACGCCTCTTGACCTCGTCAAGCGATCCCACTATGCTCGCCTCTCCTTTCTTTCTCACCTTCTTCTTTGCTGTCCCCTGAGCTACTTACCCGACCAACGGAGCGGAGACATCAAAGACATTCCTAACTGACAAACGCTCACACATACATACGCACAAACTCTCTTCTCGGCATTTATTGCTGTGAACATTTTAACGTCCTTTGAACTCATCCAAAAGACATTACTTTTATTTGTAAAAAAAAAATTAATTGATATCTGTGTATATATAAATGTTGTTTCTATACTCAATTTGATTTTCTTGTTTTATAACCCCTTTTATAACTTATAGTGGGCTATCTAGTAACGAGGCCAAATTCAGTTAATCTGTTTTAACACACAACTACGTTTCACTAGAACAGATAACCCGCTATAGAACTACATTTCTGTCGCCTTGAGTTTCTTCATAATCTTTGAGGATGTTTTCCAGAATTCTCTTCCATACAAGAAAACAGATATCACGTAACAGTTCAATACTATTTTTTTTTTTGTTTTCTAACGAAATTTTCCCGTCTCTTAATACTCTGCTTAAGTTTTTGGAATGCGTCTTTGGCCATCTAAATTTCTGTATGGTTTAAGTATCCCCGATCTGCAATTAGATTTTTGGGTTCCTCTTTTTACTGATGACCATGCAGTCAGTCTTCTTATGGTTTATGTTTAGTTATTTTTTCTTACTTTTCTTCACTACATTCTGTAGGAGGTTTTATAGTTTCCTTTTCATGTATACTATCAGCACTGTGTCAGCTACATAACTTATATTGTTAAGGTTGTGGCCGCCAATGATGAATTCTGGCAAAATTTCTAGTTCTCTCGGAATTGCCTCGTTGCATATGTTGAATAAATCTGAAGAAGAGGCATCCTTGTCTTAAATACATTTCTTATTTGTGCATATCAGCTGAACTCATTTCCCGTCCGTATGTAAACGGCTTAATTCTTAAATAGGTTCTTAATTATTCTAATGCCAAGAATTTTAAAATTGTTAATTTTTTAATATTTCCTCAACACGTGTCTTCGTAAGTGAGACTAAAACGACAAAGCACCAAAAAATTCCAAAACGTTTTAGAATGCTTAAAATAGTTAATTTTTTTAAAAGATTCTTCTTCTTCTTCTTCTTCTTCTTCTTTTGTGTGCCCTGTCCTTTCAAGGCGTAGGCAATCATGGATTTCCACGTCTCCCTATCCCTGGTGGCTCTTAGTATGTTTTCTCCTGTTACACCTCGCAACACCCGTTCCGTCATCCACCTGATCGGGCCCTTCAAATATGTTATCCACTACTTTCGTCTAACTCTTTTTCCTTCTATCTGGCCTGTCAGTATCAGATTCTCCAAGCCCCCCTTCCTCATTGCTTGTCCCAGGAAATTCAGTTGTCTCTTCTTGATGCTCACTGTTAATTTTATTTTCGTTGCCATTCTTTCCAACATCTCATCGTTGCTCATATGCTCGGTCCATGATATCCGCAGCATCCTTTTGTAGAACCACATTTCCGCTGCTTTAAGTTTTTCCTTCATCTTCGATGATATTGTCCAGTATTCAATGCCGTATTGAAGAACTGACATCACATAGCAATCTGACACTTTCTTCTTTGTTTCTAGTGAAATTTTCCTGTGTCTTGAAATGACAGAAGTAAATGAAGAAATTATGCAAAAAAGACTAATCAGAGAAAATAGGGGACTTTACCATATGCCTCGATATATAAACTCGAACTCTTCTTCTTCTTCTATGTGCCCTGTCTCTTCAGGACGTAGGCTATCATGGTTCTCCATGTCTCCCTATCCCTTGTGGCTCTTAGTATGTTTGCTCCTGTTGCTCCTGGCAACCCCAGTTCCGTCATCCACCTGATCAGACCCTGCAAATATGTTATCCGTTGCCTTCCTCTGTCTCTCCTTCCTTCCTTCTATCTGACCAGTCAGTATCAAGTTCTCCAGGCTCTCCCTCCTCACTGCGTGTCCTAGGAACTCAAGCTGTCTCTTCCTGATGCTCAGTATCAATTTCCTTTTAGTTGCCATTCTTTCCAACACCTCATCGTTGCTTGCATGCTCAGTTCACGATATCCGTAGCATCCTTCTGTAGAACCACATTTCGGCCTCTTCCAGTTTTGTCCTCATTTTCGATGATATTGTCCAGCATTCACTGCCGTATTGAAGAACTGACATCAAGTAGCAGTCCACTCTCTTTTCTTTGTTTCTATTGAGATTTTCCTGTGTGTTAGTATT
Source organism: Ascarosepion bandense (assembly GCA_037127315.1). Taxonomy (NCBI): domain Eukaryota; kingdom Metazoa; phylum Mollusca; class Cephalopoda; order Sepiida; family Sepiidae; genus Ascarosepion; species Ascarosepion bandense. The sequence continues at coordinate 176,869 of JBBBDQ010028676.1, read as the reverse complement.
TTGCTCATCTTCTGGAACGCGTCCTTCGCCATGCCAATTCGCCTTCGGATCTCTGTGTCGCAATTTTCATCTCCTATTAGAACACTTCCTAGGTATTTAAATTTTTGTACTTGCTTGATTCTAGTATCCCCACTGAGTACATAAAATATATGTATCAAAAGGCTATATTCATCATGTAACTTTACTACGAGTATTTTTCACTTATATCAATATCGCAAACATCAGGTTATCGATAGGTGTGTCAACACCCCATAAAACATCGATTTCTGCATTAAAAATGCTTTTCTGCAATAATTTAAACTAAAAGTAATGTCTTAATTCAGATTAAAATCAGTTATTCTTCCTCATATAAAGTTTAAGGTAAGTATGGTTTATTTTAAAAGGATTTTTTTAATTATTATATTGTGTTAAAAGTATTGTCAATTTTAGACCGTTGGTATGGCATTTTTTGGAGGTTCCTATATATATATATATATATATATATTTTTTTTTTTTGAAGGAAGTAATGCATTTTTTATTTATTAATCCGACGGATTTTATTACTTTAAAATTATTTTCAGTGGGTGCGCATATTTGAGACAGTATATTATTTTTTTTGTCTACTGTCATGAATATTCGAAAAATATTAAAGAAAAATAAGCGCTATACGACAGGAATCGAACCTGCATCCCCACCTGGCCAGATGGGACCTTTGTTATATGCGACGTGCCCCGACCAAGAATAAGCTTTGTCGATCAAGCAAGGCCTTTAAGTAAAATCCATCTCGTCACAAACTTTCAAAATTTCATATCTGCATATTTTCATATCTAAACGTAAACAAAGTAATTTCTAAAGAAGTAATGGATTTTTTAAATTTTTTAAAAGTAATAGATTTTTAAAATTTATTAATCAGACATATTTTACCTTTTTAAACGTTATTTTTTAATAGATACTTATATTTGAGTAGATGCACCTTTTATTTATTAAACAGAATATTCATTTTTGTCTATGGACCTAAATAATGTGTCTTCGTTGATTGGCAAAGGTTCTTCCTGGCCAAGCTGGTTGACGCACGTCGGATCTAACGACGGTTCAAGCAGTTCAGGCGAACGCAGGCTCAAATCCTGCCAGAAAGCACGTGTTTTTCTTTAATAGGATTATTTGAATATTCAGATTATGAGCATTCACTAAAAATAACGCTTAAAATGATTATATATATATATATATAGTTTTTTTTTTAACGAAACTTGGTTATAAGCAACCGACAATTTGTAATGAATTATTTTGAACATTATTTTTACCGATACTCGTATTTAAGTAGATATTCTGTTTTTAATTAAAAACAGAATATCTACGAGTATCGGTAAAAATAATGTTCAAAATAATTCATTATATATATATATATATATGTGTGTGTGTGTGTGTGTGTGTGTGTGTTTTAGAACGCTTGGTTACAGAGAGCGTCACAACCCAGATGTATGCGCGCGTGTGTGCAGAGAAATCAACAAATCCATAGTCTAATGATGAAAACATTTATGTCATTCAACAAATTTATTTTAAAATATAGTCTCTTTCCTTTAATCAACACTTGTGTTAATCACGTAGTGCGCCACCTTTAAATTTAAATTTGTTGTTTTTTTTATTTTTTTCACTTTTTTTTTTATCGATTATTACATAAAGTTTCCGATTATCAAAAAAAAAAATTTGGAAAAATTTCAATATTTAAACAATTTGGTGGGGGGTGTCTCAGTTTTTCATACAACATTAAATCGATCCTCCATTTGGAACCACTCGCGTTAGAGTCGCTTTGTTTTGTTTTTTTGGGACGACTTGTTGCTCTTGTTTTCGTCATTTTCAAGTTTTCTTCAGTTCTTACGATGGCATTTTCCTGGGAAACTCTAAGAATGGCTTTTTCCAAAGATTTCGCAAAGGATTCAGTTGTTGAATATGCGCAAGCAAAAAAGTTAATTACTATGAAGTTGTATGAAAAACTGAGACACCCCACAAAAATTGTTTAAATGTTGAAATTTTTAGACATTTTTTTTGTCAATCGGAAAGTTTAGGGTTTAATCGATAAGATTGCACTGAAAAAAGTCAAAAAAAAAAAAAGAAAATTGTAATCAACAAATTTAAAGGAGGTGGTAATGTCGTACCGGCGAGTGGTTATAAAATGGAGGATCGATTTACTATAAGGTTGTATGAAAAACTGAGCCCCGCATAAAATTGTTTAAATATTGAAATTTTTCCAATTTTTTGTTTTGTCAATCGGAAAGTTTAGGGTGTAATTGATAAGGTTGCATTGAAAAAAAAGTTAAAAAAAAAAAAAAAAGAGAAGAAAAACAACAAAAATATTTAAAGGTGTTGGTAGTCTCCCTCAGGTCCGCCAAATATTCAGATCAAAAATCAGTTAATAACTGCTAGATTATGGACTTATCTCTTTCTCTTCCCCCTCTCTCGCCCTCTTTCTCTCTCTCTCTCTCTCTCTCTCTCTCACACACACACACTCTCTCTATCTATCTATTTTTGTGTGTATGGGTTTGTATACATGTGTGTAACTTATCAAACTGATATACATAAGTGAAATAAATATATAGATTTTTCTTTGTTCATTTTATTTATTTATTTTTTTGATAGTGGGGTTGGGGATATTGCTGATGGCATCGTCCGCCTGTATGGCGTCGTCAGATGAATGCTTGAACATGAATTGTGTCGCGAGTGGTGGGTGGATAACATGAGAAGGTAGACAAATAACGGAGTGACATGAATCGTGACTTAAAACAAACAACAGGTGAAAAAAATACCAAAACGAAGAAAAAGATAAATTTTGGAACTTCAGTCAAACAGACAACCCTTTTTAACGTGTACCTTCAACAATTTCAGGATGACGTGAGAGGTTCATAAAAGTGATGCTGATTTTACACCATGACTTCGAGGTGAAAACGCACAATGTCAAACCGTTCTCAAGTTCAATGATCAATGCTCGAGTCTTCTGTAACATCAAAATTTCAAAATATATTAAATACGAGTATAACAAATTGTACTCCAACCAACACTATATCCAAAAAAAATATTGCACGTCGAATTTAAAAATTTACTGATCCATTTACTAAACTTCAAGATTGTTTCAGAAAAATTTATGGGCGGGCCAGTACGAGATTACCACCATCTGTAAATTTGTTGATTATCATTTTTTTTACTTTTTTCAGTGCAATATCATCGGTTAGATCCTAAACTTTCTGATTATATATATATATATATATATATATGGAAAAATTCATTATTTAAGATTATGAGGTGGTGCTCAATTTCTTATACAACCTTATAGTAAATCGATCCTCCATTTTGAAACACTCGCTTTGGGGTCGCGTTGATGTCGCTGAGAACATGTATAGAGAAGCTTACAATTTGAAGATCGACAAACCCATGGAAAATTTTTTAATTATCCCTACGTCATATCAATGAAAAATTAGTTTATTTGAAACATAAAAAAAGTTTTGGGCAGAGTTTTTTTTTTAAATAATTCCTGTTGCAAAAAAATTTGGAATGAAAAATATGACATGTAAACATTAAAAAAAAAAAAATGGCAGGAAATCTTTAAAATAATTCCTATTCTAATAAAATTTTGAATAAAACATATTTCCGGAATGATTTTTTTCATTAATTTCCTACAAGTTTTGGGGGGGGAAAAAAGAGAAAAAGGGCAACAACTCGAAGCGAGTGTTTCCAAAATGGAGGATCGATTTACTAGAAACGTTGTATGAGAAACTGAGCACCCCCTGAAAATCTTTAAATATTAAATTTTTTCCAAATTTTTAAAAAAATCGGAAACTTTATGTACTAATCGATAAGAATACACAGAAAAAAGTAAAAGAAGAAAATAATAATCAACAAATTTACAGGTGGTGGTAATGTTGTACAGGTCCGCCAATTTATGAAAAAAGTTATGGATCCCTTTAATTAAACTATTATTGTTGTTGTGCTTTAAAATATTCAGTTATGAAAATAGTAAAGTGGCTGTTATCTTTGTCTATCATGTCCTGAACTAGAAAAGGCCATTGTTATGACATTGGCGAACTGTTAAATTTTTTTTAGAAAGTCGGGAGTTGGAAAGACCGACTCCGGGAAAGAGCAGCGTACAAAGATAAAAGCGGGAAAATGTATTTAAGGACTCACACTTGAAAACCTTTTACTAATAGTAGAACTAAACAAAAAACTTCGTATTGCATTATGTAGGTAGGTCTTCAGAGATATGTTTATTGCTGAACTTCCAAAGTTAAAAGTTTATCGCAAAGTTGAATTAAAAGGGAATAAGTATTAACATTTTTAAAGTAATGTTAAGTTTTAATAATGTAAAATGCTTTAAAATATTTCAATTGGAATTAAATACGTAATGGTTATGGTGAGTATAGCTAAACTCAACTTTTAAAATTGTTTCGTTTTGAGGTTGGATGAATTCAGCAGCGTAATTTATTTTTTTAATAATTTTTCTTTTTACAAATTTCGATATTTAAAATTTTATTGTTAATAACGTAATTTTTATTATCAATCTTTAGCAGTTTTTTACGAGTTTTGATTGATAAAAGATGGACTTCTATGGTGTAGCATCGTTCATAGAAACAGAAACAAAATCTTTTTAAAATGCTTTTAGTGTCAATGCCGTTTGATAATGGTGAGTACTATGTTTGAGTTACGGAAAGCGATTAGCGATTGAAATAATGTGACATTCGAATGTCGCGCGTCAATTTAAATTAGCGTATGCATAAAAGAAATGTGATCCGGTGAGCCTCTCAAACAGCACATTGACAGCAAGAAAAACTGTATTGAATGATGGCAACACAAAATCACAACGCAATTAACAAACATTGTAACAGGCGAGAAGACAGATACTCACACTTGTTACACAGGTTTTCAATTATGGTTTAATTTCTGGAATGAGGAATTTACAACTTTTACATTATTTACATTCGGACCATTGTCCTCATATTCTCTTTTATTACCACAACGTTTTGGCCGTTATGCTTTCCCGATTCTTCATGGAATTTCGAACTGTGCTCTTTGTTCCATCGAAGTGGGTAGATTGTTCTGGTTCGACTGTTCATATCTAGAGTAGGGGTGGATCTGTTATGAAACTAATGAAACTTAAGCAAATTTTTTTAATGAGTGAATTTTTCAACAAAATCAATGACTTTTTAAAAAGTGTTTGTTACAGTAAGACAGACCACTTCAGAGATAGAATCATAAGCCAATGTGTTGAACTAGCTAATGTTTCTCTCAGAATATGCTTTAAAACTCATTTCAACGAAATCAAAATTCCCCTGTAATTGGTCAAATTTCAAAATTTTCTTGGGAGCTTATTGTGTCCAAACACCCACCTCATTGTTAAACTGAATCTCCAGATACAGGTTCTGCATAACATAGTCAGCACCAACTTCGTATTTGTTCACTCGATAGTTGTCAACTATATAATTTTTGGAGATAGACTTCAATTGGAGTAGATAGACTAAACTATCGCCCGGTTCATACTCCTCCCATGTCTATTGAACAGGTGAAGAGGCTCATCCCTTGTTCCCTGTTTAGGATGAGGTTTCCGGCTTTCTCTTTTCCAATCTTTTTACTCTTTTCTTTTTTTTTTTCAATTGGAATAGATAGACTAAACTATCGCCCGGTCCACACTCCACCCACGTCTATTGAACAGGTGAAGAGGCTTATCCATTGTTCCCTGTTTAGGATGTGGCTTTCGGCTTTCTCTTTTCCAATCTTTTCACTATTACGTAGCCCCCTGCGCATCAGTGGCGTTACCGCTTTGCTTGGGGTGACATGATTAAAAACAAATGTAGGAAATCCTATGAAATAGATTAAAAAAAAAACTCATGATGTTCCTCACGGTTTACACCATCAATTGTTAAAATATCTTTGATGGTCTGGTCATGTTATGTTACCACTGAGATTTTATACAGGCCTTCTGCATAGTTCGGATACTCAATATGCAAAGAACAAATTGTTGTATCTGTCAAGTCTTTTAGGTTTTAAAAAAAACGAGAAAACTAGGAATTAAAAAAATAAAACTTTTCATTTTGAAAGAAGGATTTGCAAATCCTGTTGAGTGATGAAACGTACACACAGAATATGGAAGTGAAACCAAAGAATTGTATATCGACGAAAAACTTTATATAAGTTTTTTTTCCCTTGTAAGTTGAACAACTCTTGAAACATGTGACCTTTTAATGATATACCACTTAGAACCTACTATACAAAGAAAAATAAAATAAAATAAAATAAAATAAAATATAAAAATAAAATTACAAGATCCCTACGCACAAAAATTTATTTTTCAGTTATTTTAACAACTTGGTGCGTGAAGATTTGTATCAAAGTTTTCAATTTTGATTAGTAAATATAGTCTTCATTTATTAACTAAATAACCTAATACGGAGAGTGATTGGAAGAAATTTGAAAAGATTTTGGAAACTTTAAAAATCATTATAATTAAAAAAATTAAAATGAAAACAAATGATTTTTGCAAGAATTTTCAAATTAAAGTGTTTTTCATCGACAAAAAAGAAAAAAAAAAGGAGGTTTTCAACCAAAATTTCGAGCGTGTTAGAAAGGATTAAAGAATTTAAAAAAATAATTAAAAATACTTTGATTTATCCTCTTAATAATAGAAAACATTTTGACAATAAAACTGTGAGAAGAAGGATGGGAGTCAAGGAGATAAGAGATGGCAGTTTACATTGTATTTAAACACTTGGAGATTGTAGGTATCAGGAAAACAAGAATACGGAAGGTAGTTCCACAGGCGGGAAGTGCGAGAAAAGAAGCTATTAGAGTAGAAGTTGTGGTTATACTTGATTGTTTTCACAGTAAAAGGATGGGACCTTGTTGCTAGTCTAGTAGCTCGAGTAAATTCGCGTAAGGGGGCACCAAGGATCTAAGCTCGTTGGAGAAGAATCCGTGAAAGTATTTGTAGAAGAGACAAAGGGAAGCCACATCTCATTGGTGAGAGAAAGGGTGGAGTCGAGCCGCCAGGACAGGATCGATTACATTGTAGATTTTTCTTTGGATTTTGTTGAGAGCTTCAATGTGAACAGCAGGGGCGCGCGACCAGATATGACAGTAGTATTCAAAGCACAGGCGGATGGCATATTGGTATATGTGGATGATCGTTTCAGAAGAGAATCTTTTTAAAAAATCATTTCACCCCAAGCAAGGCATTCCACTGCCACTATTGCACAAGGGGTTACATAAGGGAAGGTAAAGAGAAAGAGTGAAATGTCAGAAGGAGGGTGATAGACGAGTTGGGCAGATGGGAAGAGTATTTGAGAGAATGGATGCGAATTAATGTGTTAGGAGGTGTCTATTGACTTTACATTTAAACTCCTGGAGATAATACTTCCTGATCCGACACAGGGACCCGAGCCTCTTAGCAGTAGATTTAGCTATTAATTCAATGTAGTCGTTACACTTAAGGTTAGCTGAGAGAGAGTGAGGCTGAGGTGGCACAGTATATTGCTTTCAGGGAGACTAGCGTGATCCATGCTGATGGCGGGTAGGAGAGATTGTCTCTGGTGGTTAAACAGCTTCGTTTTGGAGGCATTAAAATTTACAAGCCGTTTCTTGCCTCAGTTCACTACTGACTGGAAGTTCTTTTCGAGAGCAGCAGCAAGGTTTGTTTTGTCAACATCGGCAGATTTCTTAGGAGGGATTAAATGGTGGCTTACTTGGGATCTGATTACACCAGGGAGATCGTTGATGAAAATCAGAAAAAGCGTAGAACCTAGGATAGAGCCTTGAAGGACACTCGCGTTCGTATGATAGGATCTGGAAGCACGTCCGTTCAGTAAGATCTTCATTACGTGATTCAATAAGAACAATTTGATTAAGACAAACAAGCGCCCACTTATACCACGGCCTTGTAGCTTGCGCAGAAGGCCAGGCTCTGTCAAATGTTTTGGAGATATATAGAGAAACAGTTCGAGCTTCGCTTTGCCATTTTATCAAGAGCCCGGTATATGTACTCAGTGATGGTCGATAGCATCTCAGTAGTAGCCATGGCTAAGCGGAAGCCATACTGTCTGTCGGAGAATAGGCAGTGGTCTATGAAATGTTGAACCAAATCAGCATTGATGATGGCCCCGAACACTTTGCCAAAAATCGGTAGACGGCTGATAGGGCGATAATTGGAGTGGTCTAAGGGTTCTCTCGAGTTTTTAAAAACAGGAATAACATATGAGGACTTTCAGCAGGCAAAAAAGCAAGAAGCAGAGGGACAGTAGTTATAGAGTTTGTAGAGGACAGAGTAGAGTTCAAGGGCACATTTCTTTAAGACGATGACTGGGATTCCGTCACCTCCGCTCGCCTTATGGGGGTCAAGTTTTGAAATTATTTTAGAGACCAGCAAGCGGGTAATGTAAGCGTCACTCGGTTGAGCCTCAGTTATAGGTGCAAAGTAGGGTGCGGATATTACAGACGAATTAAGTGAGGAGTTGGAGGAGAATCTGCGAGCAAAACACTCAGCCATGTTCACTGTAGCTGTGAGGACCTCATATTTATTGATAAAAGGAGGGATGGAAGGTTTACTGCTGTTTAGCACACTTTTGCAGAGCCGCCAGTAGTCATAGGAGCCAAACTTGCGCGCTGCTATACGCTGCTTTATTCTGTGATCAAACAACAGCTTAACGTCATTGAGAATCCCCTTACACTCATTACGAGCGGAGGCAAAATGGCGCCAATTAGGGTCAGACGCGTGGCTCCGATAAAGCCGGAAGTTGTGATTCCTGTGGGCTATGGCGGCCGAGCAAGCAGGGAAGAAACAGGGGGACGAATGGTGTTTAAGGCGAAACTTTCTGGCTGGGATGAAAGCATTGATGCTACCTTTCACCCAGGAGATATCTGAAGCGCAGTCTTTAACAGGGAGACTAAACATTTTTTTTTCCAAGGGATGCCGCACAGAAAATCTCGTAGTGCCTCCCAGTCTATTCTTTGATTGCAGTAAGATATTCTACTGGTCGGAAGTTCCTGGAGAGAAAGGGAGTGGAGAGAGATATTAACAGAAACTACAGCATGATCAGAGTTGCCAAAAGGGCAAAGCTAAATGGCATGGCAGAAATCAGGTATAGAAGTGAAGAGAAGCTTGTCCTTCACGCATACGGGGGAAACGTGTGGGGAAGACCACGTCTTGCGTAAGAGATTGGGTGATTGCAAAGTTCAGGGTGGATGCCAGCAAGATCAGTAACAGAGTTTTCCAGCGAATTGGCATGGTGGGCATTGAAACACAAAAATGTTGGAGAACCGGTGAGAGGCAATGACCTTATCTATATTATATTTATATAATCAATTTGTATTCATACCAGATTTCTATATTCATTTTATATTGATATCATATTTGTATATGCATTAAAAATTTATATTATTTATTTGTACTTTCATTATATATATATATATATATATATATATATATATATATATATATATATATATATCCTATTTGTATAGTCGTTTTGTATTCATACAATATTTGTCTATTGATTTTATGTTTATAAAATATTTGCATAAGCATTTTATATTTATAACATGCATGTGTATTCATTTCATAGATATGTTATAAATGTGTATAAAAATATTATATTCATATTATATTTGTATATTGTTACGAGAATGCATTTATATATAAAAATAATATTAATAATGTATAAAAAGTTATAGTAATAGATTCTATTGAGTCTTAAGTGTCATTCCAAGAAAATTTTAATTCAGAAAGTAGTCGTAAAAATAAAGAAATTAGAAATAGAACGTTTGGAAGGTGCCAGAATGTTCCAGTAGAGTCGAGAGAATTCGAAAGGTTCTAGAAATATGCAAATTAAGTGTTATCCCCTATAAAATAGGTTTTGGGCACGGAGCTATTAGCTGATAGCAGGATGGGTTGACCTCATCAGCTCCAGTTTTGGTTCAAGGATGTATATATCTCTCTAAGTCGACGAAAAAATCTAAAACTTGAAAGAGTTGATAAAAGGATGTGCTGACCTCATTAGCACCGGTTTCGATTCAAGGGTTTATATGCAGCCGAAAGAATCTTTCTGAGTCGACGACCAACTAAAACTTGAAAGAGTTGTTAAAAGGATTTGCTGTCATATCAATTCCGGTTAAGATTAAAAAATTTATATCCAGCCGAAAGAATCTCACAGAAAAGTCCGAACAACTAAAACCCGAAAGAGAACCTCATGGAACTATCTGAGTAAATACATATTTTGCCTCTTTCATTGATCAAGCTCATAATTAGTTTTTATATACGCATTTAAGGATTTCTAAAAAGTATAGCACTTAACTTCCCCGCCAACTTAACTGGGTAAAGATATTTGACACCTTCCCTCCCCTTCTCTTCCTCGTAAAACTTCGCCGGGCAGTAGTAAACTGTACGTTTTCTATTTGAATGCCAAACTATTTGTAAATATTTTCATCTAATGTTTTGTGAATTAAATATTTGTCTGTATTTTAACTCTGAGTTTTGGTCAATCATTTTTTATTTTCTCTTTTGTCACAATTAACACGTAACAATATGCATGCTATTCTTAAATTATTAGTTTGCATAGTCCTTTTATATCATATAAGTTTTTTATTTTTTTTATTTATACCTTATTATTATACTCATTTTGTATTTAAAGCAAATTTGTATATTCATTTCGTATTTATACCGTATGTGCATATTATTTTTATATTTATATCATATTTATATATTCCTTTTTTATTTATGTCATATTTTCATATTATATTTATATGTAATTCGTATATCCATTACATATTTATATAATATTTGTATATTAATCTTTTATTTATATCATATTTATACATTCATTTATGCTTATAATATTCATTTAAATATTAATTTTGTATTTATACCGTTTGAGTATATTCATTTTTTACTTATATTATTATCTTCTGCACTAGCTATATATCTATACAATATTTTTAAAATTTATACTTAATTAATTTGTATATATTTATTTTATATCTATACCATATTTTTACATTCATTTTTTATTCATATTACATGTGTATATTAATTTTATGCTTGTGTCTTATTTGTTTGATCATATATTTTTACCATATATGTATATATTCCTTTTATAGTCATACAATATTTGTTTATTAATTGTAAACTTATGTTATTAATTTTTATATTAATCTTATATTCATAACATGTTGGTATATTCATTGTATACTCAAAATATTTATTTGTATACTAATTTTGTATTCATACAATATGTGTACATGATTTTATACATATATTACTATTTTTCTATTCATTTTATGTTTATAACATATCTGGAAACTTTTTATATTATTAATTTGTGTATATATTTTGGATGTATATATTTGAATATTCATTTTGTGTTTATATTGTATTCATATATTCATTTTATATTCATATTATATTTGTATATTAAATTTACAGTTCTACCATATATGCCTATTCATTATATATTGATATATTTATATATTTTTTTTGCATTTATACCATATTTGTATATTCAAATCCAATTTATACATATATTAAATGTATATCATATAATATTTGCATATTTATACAGTTTTCTATATTCGTTTTATATTTATACGATATTTGTAGGTTTATTTTATATTAATATCTTATTTTTATATTAATTTCATATTCATACCATATTTGTCTGTTGATTTTATACTCATATTTGTAAACACATTTTATATTAAGAATTTGTATATTTATTTTGTGTTTAACCATATGTTTATATTCATTTTATACATATATTATTAATTTTCTTATATCTTTTATTTTCTTACCATATTTGTATATATATTTTATACTTATATCATATTTGCATGTTCATTATATATTCATATCATATCTGCATATTTATTTTATTTGTATCATATTTGTATATTAATTTTATATTTGTACAATATTTCTATATTGATTTTATATATATGCCATATATGTATATATGTTGTCTATCCATTTGATATTTGCATATACATTTCATACTTATATTATTAATTTTCATGCTCATTTTCTGTTCATACTATATTTTTCTATTCATTTTATACTTATATTACTAATTTGACTTTTTATTTTATACTAAAACCATATTATATATTCATTGTATTTATACTATATTTGTATATTCATTTTGTAATTATATATTTTATATTCATCTAATATTCATACAATATTTGTATATATATTTTATATTCATAGCATAATTGTATTTTCATTTTTTATTCATGTCATATTCGTATATTCATGTTTATTTATACCATATTTGTATAATCATTTTATATTTTAATAATATTTGTGTATTTCGTTTATATTTTGCTTATATTTCTAAATATGTTATATTTACATAATATTTGTATATTCATCTGATATTTATCTAATATTAGTATATTCTTTTTATATTTATTACATATTTCTATATTTATTTTATATTTATAAAATATTTACTTATTCATTTTATATTTATATAATAATTTTATAGTTATACCATATTTGTATATTAATCTTTTACATATATTATTAATTTCTATCTTCATTATATATTAATACCATATTTTTATGTTCTTTTTATGATTATATTATTAATGAGTACAATAATGCTATATTCATACCATATTTGTATTTTCATTTTCTGTTCATATTATATTTGTATATTCATTTTTATTTATACTATATTAGTATAATAAATTTCATATTCATATAATATTTATATATTTCGTTTATATTTATTCCTTATATTTATATAAATTTTATATTTGTATTATATTCGCATATTCAACTTATATTTATACAATATTGTTTATTTTTTGTAACTTCATTATATTCTTATAATATTATTTTGTATGTTCATTTTATATATATACTGTATTTTAAATAGATTTTCTATTTCTTTTATTAAATTTTGGATTTATTTCACATTGATACCATACTTGTGTGTTCATTTTATAGCTATTTCACAATTATATATTCATTATATATTTATATCATATCTATATATTCATTTTATATTTTTACAATATTTGTATATTGATTTATACATATACCATATTTGTATATTCATCTTATATTACTATGTTGTGTATTCATTTAATATTTATACCATACTAGCAGTATAGCCCAGCGTTGCTCGGGTGTAATGAAAGCTTTAAAACTAATCTATGGTCCTGGAGCTCAGACTCTTTAGACGTTGGCACAAAAGACTAAAAGCAATAGTTGTTTCCAGTTAAAGCGAAACCGTAGACTGAAAGAAAAATGAATGGGTGTAAGTCAAATTTTGATTTCCTGGTATCGATATCAAATAAATTTTTACGTTGTAAACTGAATTTTGAAGGCTAAAGAAGTCCTCTGAGTAAATGGTATCATGGCTGAGGCTAAGAACTACAATTATGCTTACTTATATAAAACTTAGATAAACAGACACACACACAAACATCTTGCCTTTTATATATATATATATATTATCGATTTTCTGCATTATTGTAAGAACTGCAACCTTGAAACTTCTAAATATCGTTTCTTGTGTCTTTGTCTATGAGTGTATCAAATTTTATTAAAATCGGACCACTCCTTCTATAACCCGATTTATTTTATTATCGATTTCCGATATTTATCAAGTATACCTCGGCACAAAACCTAGCTAAGAACACTCGCAGATGCCTATAGTACAACTGTGTAAATTTTCAAGAAAATCGGTTCAGCCACTTCGGAGTCTATAGGTAACGGATACACACACACAGACAAAGTTTCATTTAAAAATAAGTTTAGATTATAAATTCTTGATTTTTATAACATATTTGTATATTCATTTTTAATTGTATAATATTTGTATATACATTTGATAATCATACAATATTTATAAATTCATTTTTATACATAAAATATTCTTTTAATCATTTTATGTTCATACCATATTTGTATTTTCATTTTCTGTTCATATCATATATGTATATTCATTTTTATTTATACCATATTTATATAATACATTTTAAAATCATATAATATTTATATATATTTTATATTTATTCCTTATATTTATATACATTTTATATTTATATTATATTTGCATATTCAACTAATATTTATGCAATATTGTATAATGTTTCTATATTAGTTACATATTTCTATGTTTATTTAATTTTTATAAAATATCTACTAATATATTTTATATTTATTGAATATTTATACATTCGTTTTATATTCATAATGTATTTGTATATTGATTTTATAAATGTATTTTTATTTTCTATCATATATATATATATATATATATATATATGAATATATATACATATATATATATATACACAAATATAGTACACACACACACACACATATATATATATATATACTATATTTGTATATTCATTTTATATTCATATCAATATTTATATATTAATTTCATATTTGCATCATATTTTTATATTCATTTTATATTTGTTTTATTTTGTATATTCCGTTTATAATCATTCCATATTGGCATATACATTTTAGACTTATTCATTTCTATATTTATTTTAGATTCCTAAACTATTTGTATATTCCGTTTATACTTAAATTATACTTTCATATATTTGTTTTATATTTATACCATTTTTGCATATTTATTTTATACTTGTATTATTCATTTCTGTATTAATTTCCTATTTATGCCTTATTTATATATTTATTTTCGTTTTAACTTATTAGTACATTCATTTTATATTTTTATCATATTTTCTAATATTTGTAAATATAGAGGAAAATCATCATTTTTAGTGATGTCAAAAGTAAATTCATTCCAATCAATTAATATTTGTTTTGAAATCAAGCAAAGTATCTATTTTGGGTATTGGAAATATTAAATTTAATCAATTAGCTTGAGATTAAAACAAAACTAAATGCTTGAAGAAATAGTTTTCATTTATAAAATTAATTTTAACCTTTAGGTAGAGCTTCTCTTTCGAGGTACGTACGAATACGGTATTACAAAATTCATTCAACATAGCGTTATTCTCTTCCTTTAGTTTAAACACTTTCTAAATTTAAAATATACTTTTCTGAAACTTTAGTTAGTAAAGATTATCTTGTTTAATGTTTAGTTAATCTGTTTTGAACCAAATATTAGTTACTTTTAGTTCAAAATATCGAGAAAAGCATTTTTAACACGGAGATGGGTGCTTTTTTTGAAGTGTTAATAATTTCCTTGACAGAGTTGTTTATATTTAAAAGATTTTTCAAAGGGCATCAATTATTGTCACAATTACTTGACGAATATTTTGTGTACTCCTTTTTATATATATTTTTTGACTACTCGGTAATCTTTAAAACATAAGAAAATAGTGTAAGTAATTTAATATTTTATTAAATTTTATGTACTTTGGCTTTATAGTCTTACTTATGAAGATGTTTGTTGAGGAAATGTTAGAAAATTACCTATAAAATTCAAATTTACTATAGTTACAGCAGCTATTTTCTGATAATGTCGTGTGTATGGAAACCCGTATTCACAAGAAATCGGCACGTTTACAAACAAATTAAAATTTAGTTCCTCCTAAAATAGGAGTATGCTTTCCCCTTTCTGATTAGTAAATGTAGTTTTACTTAATAATAGGTACCTCCATACAAAAAGAGCATAGTATGAATAATAGAAAAGTTTCGAAACTTAATAAAAAATGAACTTTTTCCATCAAAATGTTTATATTATTATTAAGAGGAAAGATCAAAGTAATTTTTAATTATTTAAAAATGGTTTTTAATCCCTTCTAACATGTTCGAAATTTTGGTGGAAAATTTTATTTTGATTTGAGTTAGCGGGTAACCAAAACGTTACGACTGTTTACAATGGAAAACGTAATGATGACATCACCCACATTTTTTCCGGTGACAATCCCATGAATTTGGAAATTCTCACAAAAATCAAATAATTGTCGAATTTTAATGAAACTTTCAGTACTTATTTACAAATGAATAAAATTATTTTGAAATTAGTATTTTTTAAAAATCTTGGTAAAAATATATATTGTTTTATACCGGTTACCCCCTCCACGTAAATCCATGAAATTTGAATACATTTTACTTGGGGTAAATGTTTTTATTAGTTAAACGCTGGACTCATTGGGAATATAAATCATTTATTTTTTTAAAATTTGGCCTCTGTTTCCCAAAATCTGCTCCGAATAGTAAAATAAAAAATGCAATAAAACTCTGATATTATTTAATTTAACAAGCTTTTAATTGCTTGAATAAATAATAAAAATTAAGGACATTATCGTTTGAAGAAAAAAATTTCGGTTACTAATAAAATTTAAAATATTTTTATCATTTTTTTTATTATAATAATTTATAAAGTTTCAAAAATATTTTAAAAATACTTCAAAGATTTGTTGCGATTAGATTTTTAAGTTAATAATTGAAGATTATATTGCCTATCGAAAATTGAAAAGTTTAATACAAATCGTTTGGCCTTCATATGTTTAAAATAATTAAATTTTTTGTGTGTATTTGAAGTTTTTTTTGTATGGTAATTTCTATGTGCAAATTAAAAGATCATAATTTCATCCATTACCCGAAAAAAAAATTGTAAGATTTTGTCATTTGTGAACGCCATGCATTTTTATCCTATATTGGGACGCCCGCGCCTATTCGGCTATAATGGACTATTCCATTACTATGTAAAGTAATGGTGGCATCTACATAAGAGAGTGTGCCGAGCAGCCGATCGACAAGTCAGTCGTAGACTTCCGGTGACGACCCGGAAGTACCATTGCTCATACTACGTCTTACGACGGTTGAGACGATTAACCTTTATTCTTGTATTGGATACTAATAACCTTTGTAAATACTATTTTCATGGAATACAACAATTAACCTATTCCTGTTGTTGAGTTATTTATTCTTACTCACGACATAACATCCTATCAATCAACAACCTGTCAACATGTTTTGATGTAGGGCGGACAGGTCACAAAGTTCAACTCTGTGATTGAGAAGTAGTTTTATTTTAAATTTCATGCTATAAATAAGTAATACTTACTTTTACAAAAATCAGATTCATTTAACATTAAATTTTCTAATTTTCTAAAAATAATATGTCACAGATGTATATTTTATTTTTGGAAAATTTTTAAAACCGAGAATTAACTTTTGTTAACAAATGTATTGATCGCACAAAAATGACGGTATAATTCAAAAATTAAAAAAAAATTCAAACTTTTTTTTTACTGGAAATACTTAAAAAATGCTTTTGAAAATTTATAAATTATAATTAAAAACAAAAATAAAAATAATTCTTTTAAAGTTTCATTATTAAGCAATTTTTTTCCTTGAGACTGTAATGTATGGCATTTATATTATTTGCTAAAGCAATTAAAAGCATATCGAATTAAATAATGTCATAGCTTTATTGAGATTTTTATTTTAGTATTTGAAGCAGATTTTCGGCCACATTAAAAAACATTTTGTTTTTAATCATTTCACCCCGGGCAAGGCGGAAATGCTACTGATGTGCGGGGGGGGGGGCTATATAACTGTAAAAAGATTAATTAGAAGAGAGTGAGGAGTACAAACCAGTTGAAAAGGAGCAATAGAAAGATGAAAATGCAGGTGTGATGGACAGGATTTAAATTTCGCAATGAGTCCTGTTTTAAC
The DNA here is from genome assembly GCA_037127315.1 of Ascarosepion bandense. NCBI lineage: Eukaryota > Metazoa > Mollusca > Cephalopoda > Sepiida > Sepiidae > Ascarosepion > Ascarosepion bandense. The sequence continues at coordinate 159,234 of JBBBDQ010028676.1, read as the reverse complement.
TAATAAAACCACTTTTGCCTACTGAATTTAATTTTTTGAAATTTCATGAATTTACGTGGAGGATGTACAGATGTAAAAAAATATTTTTGCCAAGATTTTAAAAAAATAATGATTTTAAAAATAATTTCTATTATTTGTAAATAAGTCTTGAAAGTTTCATTAAAATCTAACAATTATTTGATTTTTGCAAGAATTTTCAAATTAATGTGTATCACCGGAAAAAGAAGTGAGTAATGTAATATGACGTTTTCCATTGTAAACATTCGTAACGTTTTGGTTACCCGTTAACTTAAATTAAAACAAGATTTTCTACCAAAATATTGAATATGTTAGAAAGGATTAAAAAATTTTGAAAAATAATTAAAAATTACTTTGATCTTTCCTCTTAACAATAATATAAACATTTTGATGGAAAAAGTTCGTTTTTATTAAGTTTGGGGCCTTTTTTTCTTTATACTATGCTGTTTTTTCAGCGATTTAGTGACGGTACCTATATTTAAGTTTTCCATTAATTTTAAAATTTAATGTCTTTTTTGCCGCAAAAAAGACGCTCTTGTTTCCTCATTTATGATCATCGGCTGATGCAAGAAAAATACAATTTTTAAGTTTTGAAGGTTCTAAAAAGAACCACAGTTTAATAATAAAAAATCTTTTGGTGTTTTTTAATAAAAACAAATTTTAACGATAAAACCTTTTTTTCATCATGATTGTTCATTTTAGAGAATCTTTGGAGGCATTTACATTTTTGTATAATCATTTTATACTTGTAAATTATATTTGTATATTCGTTTCTTTGTTTTTTCTTCTTTCTACTTCATTAAATGGTTTATGCATTTTTTAATAAGTTTTCATTTGTTCATTATTATTCATTTTCAAGCTGTGAAATGATATTTAATTCTCTGATGACATTTGCTATTCAATACATGTTAGCACTGGATGATTTCAACTACAACGTCGTCTGAGAATATTACTGGGTGAAGGTGACGTATTGCAATATTTTGGGGACACCATTGACTTTTAAATCTTTGGATATTTTTTAGAACAAACTACAAAAAAAGGGAAAAACGAGAATAATGGGGAGAGAAAAAGAGGGAGAAAAGTAAAAAGAGAGATAAAAGGAGAATGGTGAGGAGAGAAAAAATAGAAAAAAAGGGAGAGGAAGAGAAAGATAAAGACAGAAAGAGAATGCGAGCGGTGAAAATGAATGCTGAGAATATTTGTCATGTATGTTTCAAAGTAAATTAAATTGTATCAAGGATAGCAAAGATTAATCAAGAGAAAAAGGTAGAGAGTAGGATAGGCAGAATTAAGAGGAAAAGCATAACAAACAATTGTTGTAGACAAAAATTGACTTTTGTATCATGATTTCTATGTTTGACAAACAAAAAAAGTAATTTCTATCTGAATCTCTTCCGCTAACCAGATATCACATTTCGAATGGCTTTAAAAAAGAAAGAAAAATTTAGAAAGAAAAGGAAAGAAATCCACTTCAGACGAAAACCTTCACTAATTTGTTTTTTTTTTATTGAACGACCTATGATAAGAGATCACGTGATCAAACGAACACTTCAGTTCGTTAAATTTATCAAAGTCTCAAGTGTGAAAAATTTTCTCTATATTTTTTATTCTTATGACAAAAAACAACAAAAACAAAACAAACAAAAAAAGAAACAAAACAAAAAAACAAAAAACACAACAACAACAAAAAATCACTGATGGGGCCTTCTGTTAAAAAGATGCAGGCACAAAAACAGTTTTAGAAATATCTCACGTCAATATCACTTAAATTTATGATGTTTGCTTTCGTTAATACACAAGCAACTTCAATGTTGTCCTTAACTACGACTTTTTGTCGCGTTAAAATAACATTTTCATATAAAAAAGGTCCAGTAGGTCGTTCCTTGGGAAAGTGAAGTCGCCAGGCTTAAAAAGTATATGAATATCTGGCTAGCACTCGTCAATGATACAATGAATTATTTGCTTCGAACAAATTTACCCGTATTAAGAACCAATGAATTATGTCTTTTCATTGTTCCAGATTGAAATAAGGGTCTTCTTGTTCCTTTTCCTTTTTTTTCTTTAGATATTAGAAGATTATCAGCTTTAGCTCTGTTATATGTTGAACGACAGATGGCTGAATAATCGAATTTAATGCCAATAAAGAACCTTTGTTTTAAGAGAAGTTGATCTGTAATGACTCACATGTACTGGACTTGCCCCCCTACAAAAAAAAAAAGAGTCTGCACTCACTATTACACAAAAGCATTAGCTTGTTGACTTGGAAGTTCTCCTCATAAGGATGTCAGTGGCTGCCCCCCCCTCCCCGACATGTAAACAGGTGGTCGATCAAGATGAATTTAGGGTGTTCACACGCAAGACAACCGGTTGATAGGTAAAGTGATAGTGAGATTCTTTTCTACTTGCGAGAAGAATCCACCTTCCTATAAAATCCCCAAAGTCAAATACCCACTCCCCGATATTAAGGATGTTCGAAGGAGAATAAAAAAATTATGAATGAGAGATTTAGTACCATGTTTGTGTGTTGTGGTGCAGTAGATCTCGGCTCGAAACGGGAAATACCAGAAAGACAGGAAAACGTAGTGGATAGCGATGGACAATACTTTCAGTGACATATTTCTTACTAACTTTTGTAGATAAAACATATCTTTTCATGAAAAATCAGCGAGAATTTATTCAAGGTCCTAATATATATATATATATATATATATATATATATATATATATATATATATATATAAAATAAAATAAATTTCGATGTTCAAATCAGTTGTATGGCCATTTATACATGAAATCCCTGAGAGAAATTTCACGTATCCTCGGCAACTTCTTATTTCAAAATAAAGACAGATATATTACCGGCAGGAGTTCAAAAAATATACTTCACAGAAAAATTAAAGGGGTGGGATTAATAAGAAAGTAGACAGAAATCAATGTCTATTTTTAGATTTTGGAAAATCTTACCTTTAAACTGGGTTGTAAGTTAAAATTTAGCCTTGTAGGGCTCTAAGAAAAGATAAAGAAAGTGGGAAGGGGTGGTTGACAGGGAAGTAAGCTAAGAAAAAAGAAAGGAAAGAAAAAGGAAAAAAGAAAAAAGAAAAAAAATTCTCCATAGAAACGTTAACAGACGTTTTGACACATAAATTATAGCCGTTTTTGGTTTAAAAATGGGATGAAGTTATTAGGAAAAAAATGGGGGGGGGGACCTTAACATATAATTTAATTTTAAAACTTGATTTAAATTAAAAAAAATAAAAATGATAAAATTTATAAAAATATAGAGTAAAATAAAAATATAGTCATCCGCAGAGAAATCTGTTTCGTTGTATCACACGTCATCAATACGGTTAGACATCCGATCGCTTTTAACCCAGGATTAAAACCCGACCGAATTGGCGTCAGTCGGCGATTTTACCTTTGCGCTATGGACGCTCGGTAGAAGGAAGCAGACTTTTAGCGTATCATGTATCATACGCCAGTAACCATAGTGCTCTAATTCATTAAAGAATGAGCGATGCGTATATGCTAGAAAAGCTACTGTTTTTTCAAAGTCTACCATTCTTCCAGAGTGCTCAATCAGGGTGTAAGAGCGTCAATAGTCATCCGCAGACAGATCTGTTTCGCTGTATCACAGCTCATCAGAACGGTTAGACATCCGATTGCTTTTAACCCATGATTGAAACCCGACCGATATATATATATATATATATATATATATATAAATCCAGGTGAAGAGGATTCAAGATTTTACGATTTTGAGTCCTCTGGCATTTATTTTTTTGATATAAACAGTGCTCAATACAATAAATATTGTTGAACTTAATATAATCATATAATTATGAATTAAATTACATTTAATTCATAATTATATGATTATATATATATATATATATATATATATATATATATGGTGTTAGGTACCATTCGTTTTAACTTAATTTTGGAAGATTGTAAAATATCAAAATCGGTGTATTTGTTTCATTGATTATAAAAATAAGCAACTTTTTCAGCAGATTTTGTTATTTTTCTTACAGGAAATGTGAAAATGTGACAGAAACATTTTAAAAGTGGATTGCAAAGTTTCATGCTGAGATTTTTAGATAAACTATGCTCAGTAGTCGAGTAAACCAGCTGAAAATGATAGCTATCAAATGATGACATTAATTGCTAATAATGAATTTTATACAGCACATAAGATAGCCAAAATACTCAAATTATTCTAGTCATGCATTGAAAATCATTTGCACTTTGATGCGTGACTTTCAGCTGAATAAGAGTAAAATTTATTGGACTTAAAAATCTATGTGCGAATCGGAACTTCAGCCTGACGAAAAACGTTGGGATTTCGAAACAAATTAAGATAGGTACTTTATTGGGGGACGTGGAAAAAAGCAAAACGAACAGTCAAGAACCCAATAACTGAAAAAAAAAGAAAACAAAAAAACAAACAAAAAACAAAAAGATGATAAAATCCGAATTTTAAATTAAAAAAATATCAGCTGAGTTATTTCAAAATTTCAGAAAAATATTCGTTATGCTTCCACAAAAACGAACGTCACTCACTACATGAAAAACATTTAGACCTTTTTTGAGAGACTACAAGATAAAGATGTAAGTACAGTCATATCTAATAGAGTAAGTCCAACTCAAGTTCTCTAATAGAACACATTACTGTATTTCTCGAAAAGGATCATTTCATTTTTTGAAGATGAATCTTTGTTTAAAGACCATTTATTATCTTCAAACAAAGTGTTTTGATGATTTTTATATTTTTTTCATTTTTGTACATACAATATTTTGACATGTTTATTCAGATTTATTTAATATTTCAATACAATTCATTAGAATATTTTACTTTTTAAAAATGTGTGTATATATATATATATAAACAAATGAATTATTTTCTACATCGAATATAAAACAAATCTTTATCTCTTTTTTCAAAATCTATTGCTGAAATTGACATCCATGAAACCTTCATGCTTTCAAATTGGATATGAGAGCCAAATGCTCGACTCAAACGCATCAATTGTAGTCGATATTGATCTCCCGCGATTCGGTCGGTCTGAGCAACTCATAATAAACTAATCTCAGCTGATCTTCGAACCATAGATATTCGGTTTTGCCGCGGATGTTGATGCATGGTCAGGCTTGTATCCTCTTCAATTATATATATATATATATATATATATATATATATATATATATATATATATATATATATGAGATTATAATTATACTCGTTTGGAAAACCTTCCTCGAAAACTATCGAACGAAGGAAAAAATAGTTTTAAAAAAAGAGAGAGCTTAGGAGATGAAAGTCAGTCAAATAAGTGTTCGGACCGAAATCAGCACGAAGCCCAAAGAAAAAACCCGACACGAGTAATCATCTAACAGAAAGCGCTCAATACAAAGGTAGAGCAAAGTAAATAGCACCTAATGAGCCAGACGACCCTACCTAGGTTTCACCTAAACGGAACCGTTTATGTGAAACCTAGGTAAGTTCGTCTGGCTCATATCGCTGATTTTTCATTAAAAAAAAAAAATTATTTTAAAAAATTAGTAAAAGACATCTCAATGAATGTATTGTCCATCGCTAGCCACTACTTTTTTCTATCTTTCTGGCATCATTTGAATTCCACGTCGGAAAAATGACACGTCTTTTCAGGCTAACCACGAGTCGACCCATTTTTTAGCGTCTTCATAAGAATGAAAGTGCTGCTCAGCCAGGCCATGTGCCATCGATCAGAACAAGGGATAATCGGACAGGGCAATGTCTGGTAAATACGACGGGTGGGGTAGGACACCTCATTTATGCTTTTTCATGTAGTTTTTCACCCGTTTTGCAACATGAGGCCGAGCGTTGTCATGTTGATGTCGATGTTGATGCATGGCCAGGATTACCTCACAATCTTCTACGTTTAGGGTTATTGTAGTGTGTACATTTTTCATCGCCGGTCATGAAACGTTGCATGAAACCTTTCGATTTTTGTTATTGAAGCAACTGTTCACACGTGACAAGACGCCATTCGACGTCTCTCGTCTTCAACACGTTTGGCACCTGATGTCCTTGCTTTTGAATCATTCCTAATGCTTTCGAACGTTTGGAAATTGTTGTGTGATCAACTCCTAGTGATTCTGCAAGTTCAGCTTGCGTTTGACATGAGTCACTTCTTTGTCTTCAAACTTTTTCGGTGCGCTTGTTATCATCAACATCAAAATCATTATTTTTGAAGCGTCTAAATCAATCTTTGCGTGTTGTTTCCGGCAGAGCATGATCGCCGTACCTCTCAACAAGAATTCCATGTGCTTCAGCTGCAAATTTCTTTTGAATAAAGTACTGTATAAAATTTCCCTCAAATATACTTTCTTTGGCACGAAATCGGACATGTTTAACTTGATAAAAAACAAAATTGTGATGGTAACTAGATGTTCTATTTTTTGCAATTAAAAATTCAGGTAGAATCCTATTTACTTAATAAAAGCATCGTGAATGCGAAATTAGACTAAAAAAGTCAAGAAATTCAAGATTCCATAACAATAGTCAAGATTTTCAATAAACTTTGCTTCAATTAACTTACACAAAAAATGTTTTTCACCGAAGAGCTTTACGTCTTTCACAAATTAAAAATTTGTTTCCTTGTTATTTCAGGTCCCTATCGAATCGTTATAGCAAATAAAAATGTATATAGATAAATAAAAATGCTTTTTTTAAGCACGAAAAATATTATTTAAATGCACGTTGAAGTTTAGTTTAAACTCACAGCTAATGGACTAGTTTTGCACCTAAATGTTTGTAGATATTATTAAAAGAACCTAAGACGTCACAATGTCACAATATATATATATATATATATATATATATATATATATATATATATATAGTGTTTGTCCTTCGCAGGCAAAGAAGATTATGACTCCTGGTCACTAAAGATTTGTCTGGGTGCGGAGGTGGCTGATAAGGCCAATCTTTGCACGGAAGAGCGTGTTGCAGCAGGGGCAGGGGATGCAGGGGTCAGACCCAAGATGGTCGATGGAGCTTTTGTGCTCCTTCTTTTTCTCGCGTCTAGATCTATCTATCGCCCGGTTCACACTCCACCCACGTCTATTGAACAGGTGAAGAGGCTCATCCCTTGTTCCTTGTTTAGGATGTGGTTTCCGGCTTTCTCATTTCCAATCTTCTCACCTTGTTTTTTTTTTTTCAATTGGAGTAGATAGATCTATCTATCGCCCGGTCCACACTCCACCCACGTCTATTGAACAGGTTAAGAGGCTCATCCCTTGTTCCCTGTTTAGGATGTGGTTTCCGGCTTTCTCTTTTCCAATCTTTTCACTATTACGTAGCCCCCTGCACATCAGTGGCGTTACCGCCTTGCTCGGGGTGATACGATTATATATATATATATATATATATATATATATATATATATATATATTGGGTTAAACGTTTCCGAATACATCTGTATGCGAGGGTGACTGGTTAAGCCCTGTTTGTTGCAGCCCCCCACTCAAGCATTCTTGTGTTTCTTTGACATCCACACAGATCTGTGGTTTACATTGCAAAACAGCTGAACAGACGTTACAGTTCCTTGGGTCGGGGACCGCATAACCTGGTGTGATCAGCAGTTGAACAAAAACAGTAGAAAAGCAAATACTGAAACTGTTAGTGATGATAATTTTTGACTTCGTGCCAACACAACTACTGACGACTAAACTATTTCACTCTTAAGGTTTGGGTTATAATTCGCCTATAACCCGTGCTATGGTTATCAGATGCTTTTCAACGGTGCCGTACGTTAGGATCGTTCTCCAAGGCCAATAATATCTTTGACAAATTAACCATAGTAAGATCTCGTATTCTCACAAATATCACCAAGCATAAAAACTAAAATAATAGGAATCTTATGCATGAATATTAGGGAAAATTTAACAAGAAGTGGAAAAATAACGGTATCGAACCTGGTTGAACAATATTTTCTCTAAATCCGTGAATTATCGGCATAAAACCAGACACATTCAAATAAGTTAGTAATTGTCTTAAAGATTAGTGAAAGATTTATGAATTAGCATCAGATCAACCGTAAACGAAGTGCTTTAGAATTATTTTATTGTGTAAGAAACTCACAGAAGTCCATTCTTTGCATCATACTAACACATATATTTAAAAATCATTGTAAAGAGGGGGGAATCAGCAGTGTTATTGTAGTAACACAGATACTAAGAAAATGAATGTATATCTGAGCATACTAAAAATAAGCAGATCAGTAGAAAAAATGGAAAAGATGTGTCTTTAAAAACAAAAATAATTCAAATATAATCATTAATAATTTACAAAATAAATTTTGAATATAAAAAACGATAATGTTCTGAAAGGACTTCGGAAACGATTTTCCTTTAATGTTACAAATCTGTCAACTTTAATTAGGGGCCTAACCATTAATTAGGGGCCTAAACATTCTTATAATTTCTTGGTTGCCCAGTACTTATTCAGAAATATCTGAATGCTTTGTTACATCTTGGACGTCAAAGTTAATAAAGAAATAAATTAGATAAAATTTTGTTTTAGGTCCCGAAGGTTTTCCCCCTTCAAATTTATCCAAAATAGCATTATTTCTGTGCAAATGTATATGCTGAACTCAAATCAACAATTAGTTATTGAAGAAACCCATATTTTTTAATTTGAAAGTCCATAAAAAAACGAACTATATCTCGCACTTTTTCTCTCCCGTAACTCTCACGAAGTCATGTAATTAACTGTAGAATGACGTACTGCGTAGGACAACAAATTTCGGTCGATTTTCTGCCTTTACTGAAACTTCCGGCGATTTACTTCCTGTAATGAAAGTAATAAGCGTATTACTTTCATTACAGGAAGAGCGTATTACTTTCATTACAGGAAGTAAATCGCCGAAAGTTTCAGTAAAAGAAGAAAATAGACCGAAATTTGTCCTACGCCGAAAGACATTCAGCAGTTAATTACATGACTGCGTTAGAGTTACGGGAGAGAAAAAGTGCGAGATATAGTTAGTCTTTTTTATGAACTTTCAAATAAAAAGATAGGTTTCTTCAATAACTAATTGTTGCTTTGAGTTCAGCATATACATTTGCACAGAAATAATGCTATTTTAGATAAATTTGAAGGAGGAAAAGCCTTCGGGACCTAAAACGAAAATTTACCATAAATTATTTGAGAAGTTGAAGCGGGTGGTAGCGTCCATGTAACAAAATACATTATTGGCCTTATTGAATGCCAACTATGAAGACTTTGCGTTGGTTCCATTGATATACGTGCAGAATCTCATATTTGATAGTAAAGAAACATGGCTACTCATTCTCATTAACATAATTACAGCAAAAATTACCGATAGTTAATTATCTAAATTATTACAATAATCATCACACATTAAATAGACAGACGTCTAGAATTATCAAGAAAATTACTTTAAGCTTTCATTTTTGTTTATTAGAGGAGAAAGATTAATATCAAGGAAAGAGGAAAGAGGAAGATTAATATAAAGGAAAGAGAGAGAAAAATAGAGATAGAAAGAAAGATAGAAAGGGAGGGAATTAAAAGGAGAAAAAATGTGTTGTTACTATGAAATTATTTACTGAGAAGATATAATTTTAAAATTTCATAAATTAAAATTACACAAATAAAAATAAACACGCGCAAAAAATCCGCTCATTCTGTACATATACACTATTTATTCTTGTAAAAAATACAAAAATTGTGGCACAAGGCCGAAAAGGGGGGGTCGAAGGTAGTACTCACTAACTATCCTATACCTAGCCAAACACTATCACGACCCTATCACCCATTAACAATTTGCACATTCACCACAAGAACCCAACCATCACTCATTATATATGCATGCATGTGTATGAAAACAAATACACTCGTTTGTGGAAATATTACAACAGAAAGCAACCTTGCTAAAACACACTGAGACTATTTACTAATTTATTTTTCAAATGTACAAATATACTGATAAACATAGTTACAAAGTAAAGTGGATAGAGAGCAGTTAATAACAACTAAACATAGCCATAGAGAGCAGTTAGTAACAAATAAAAGAACTTTTGCTTGCTCTTCTACTTCAGAAGTAAATTAGTGAAAAGGGTGATGCTGCTTCTTGTGCATCAGTGTATCAATATCAGGGTTAGTTTTGGCAAGCGCGCAAGGTATGTCACATTCCATCTCCAGTCGGTTTCGTACTTTGGGCTTGATTGTAAGTAAAGTAGAAAGTCCTGACTCACAAAGGTAGGCTGTGAAAAACAAAATGAGGATTTTCAATGCGTTGTTGTGGGTATGCTCCACGCATATTAACCCAGAATTCTGCAAGATCTTGTGCACGAAACTCATCCTTGGCAGAAGAGTCATGTTTGAGCTCCAAGAACTCATTTTGGTGGGTCCTCAGGGACATCATCCACCTGACATATAAATGGGTTCCTTGTCAGCCTCTCTCTCTCTCTCTCAGACATGAGAAAATCCATCTGAGATGTTTTTTATTTAGTAGGTAGTGTAATTATTTCCCCCCTGGTAGCTTCAAATTCCCCACCCCCCGGGGGGGGGGGAAGTTCCCTCAGTTTGGAAATCCCTGGTTTAAAGGAAGCTAAAAGCATCTACTTTAACATACAAACACTTACAATGGAAAAGCTGTATGGCATTTTGAATAAAAACTTTACACATATATGACGTAAATCCAGCACCACCGTAGCGCAACTTTCACTCGACAAAATCGTAACATTATACTTCCCTAAGTCAGACAGACGTTTTGAAATATGTCTAATGGAAAACAAGCACATAAACAGGCTAATTTTCACGAAAAAAATATTTTGAAGGAAAAAATGAATTTATCTGACATATTTTCATAAAGGTAATTTTTTTTTTTTATCATTTCACCCCGAGCAAGGCGGAAACACCACTGATGTGCAGGGGGTTACATAAATGTAAAAAGATTAATTAGAAAAGAGTGAAGAGTACAAACTAGTTAGAAAGGAACAATAGAAAGCTGAGAAAGCAGGTGCGATGACAGATACATAGGTGGAGAGAAAGGGAAGGTTATACGGGGAAGGGGAGAGAGCTAGAGTCCAGTGGTTAGTAGATGAGTATTGACTCTGCATTTAAATTTCTGGAGGTTGTAGCCGTCAGCAAAGCAAGAATACGGGAGCGAGTTCCACAGGCGGGAAGTGCGAGAGAGGAAGCTGCAGGAGTAGAATTGTCGTCTGCATTTGGCTAACCTGACTGTGAATGGGTGGGACCCAGTTGCCAGTCTGGTTGCACGAGTAAACACCTGTTGAGGAGGCACCAGTGACTTAAGCTCATCCGAGCAGAAGCCATGAAAGTATTTATAGAAGAGACAAAGGGAGGCCACATTTCGACGATGGGGAAGTGCACTGTTACTGGTTAGACAACAACAATAATAAGTAGAGAGAAATGTTAATAGTTTAAAAAACATAAATAAACGCTACCGGATGTGGTGGAATGTACCTTCTATACCAACCTCAGCATGAGCCTGCACATTCAGGCAAGAGTATATATGACATCATTGTGAACCATAGAAATTTAAACCTTATAGCGAGTACTTGATAATACAGTCGAGTTGCTTTCTAGATAAAGGAAGGTTTGGGGAACACAGCGTTATGCTTAACTGATTTTCACATACATGGCGGAAAGTACCTTCTTGTACTGAGGCCCTCATTTATTTCACTCTTTTCTGTTGAACATCATTTTCGGGCTTAACCGAGATATTATTTTTCGTGAATAGAACATTTTAATATTTGAGTTTGTCATGTTTGCGGTCTCGGATTCCAACCGGTCTTTCACACCAAGATTCGTCTCCTACGTATATGTGAGATTATGGCGGTGGGTGGACACAGGAACAAAAATGAATTACTAGAAATTAGTTGGATTGCGGATGGGTGGATGGAAAAGTTTTTTTCCTTTCTTAGATTAACCAAAACGAAAGGTCTTTATTTACACAAGAATTTATGACAGGTTTAATCTTCTTCGAGGCCGTTATCGCCTTATGCTCTCAAAGGAACGTTTTCATTAAAGGCGTGGTCAAAATCGCGTGTCATGTTAGTATGTCATTAGCATTTAATACTTCTTGTTTCGCTCACCTGTGTTGTGTGACTAAAAAACAGCCGTGACTGAAGTACTCTGCAGTTACAGGGTTCTAGTAGTAGTTCGTGGAATCTAGTGACACTATCCTCCCGAAGGTGGGCTGCCGAAGACCCATAAGAATACTCACTGGTTACTCTCCTTGAACTGACTGTTGATACGACAATAACGAGGCCCTCTGAAAAAGAGGACACCAAGAAAGCCTTTCCGAGGTAGAGAAATGTGTATTCGCCGGGAACATCGATACAAATGCTTCTTTTATAGCAAATGTTCTTTCGGAAAACTGAAGATTAACAAGTTATGCCTGATGTCGTAGTCACATGATTATCTGTGTTCCACATCAATATTTGCAGTTCATCTTCATCTCTTCAGCGATATCTGTATATAGAGACCGTGAATGCTTCAAATTATTAGACAAAACAGATGATCAGTTTAACGGTTTCATTTGCATTTGAGAATTTCTGTAAACAAAAGTATATATATATATACCGGAGTCTAACCGTACTGATGAGCTGTGATACAGCGAAACAGATCTGTCTGCGGATGACTATTTACGCTCTCACACCCTGATTGAGCACACTGGAAGAATGGTAGAATTTGATAAAAGAGTAGCTACTCTGGCATGTACTCATCGCTCATTCAGTAATGAATTATAGCCCTCTGGCTATTGGGCGGGTATAATGATAATATACACGCTAAACAGTGTGCCTTCTTCTACCGAGCGCCTATATCCCAGAGGTAGAATCGCCGACTGACGCAAATGCGGTCGGGTTTCAATCCTGGGTTAAAAGCAATCGGATTCTAACCGTACTGATGAGCAGTAATACAGCGAAACAGATCTGTCTGCGAATGACTATATATATATATCTCCTTTTGTTTACCGAAATTCCAAAAATGCAAATTAAAGGTTTCATTTGCATTTTTCAATTTCTGTGAACAAAAGGATATAATCATAAAGTACACGCTAAAAAGTCTGCCTCCTTTTACCAAGCGCCCATAGCTCAGCGGTTGAATCGCCCACTGATGCCAATTCGGTCGGGTTTCAATCCTGGGTAAAAAGTAATCTGATGTTCAACCGCACTGATGAGCTGTGAAACAGGCCTGTTTGCGGATATATATATATACTTTTGTTTACAGAAATTCCAAAATGCAAATAAAAAGCTTTAAACTGATTATCTGTTTTGTCTAACAATTTGAAGCATTCACGTTCTATCGCCCGGTTCACACTCCACCCACGTCTATTGAACAGGTGGAGAGGCTCATTCCTTGTTCCCTGTTTAGGATGTCATTTCCGGTTTTCTCTTTTCCAATCTTACTCTTACGTAGCCCCCTGCGCATCAGTGGCGTTATCGCCTTGCTTGGGGTGATATGATTAAAATATATATATATATATATATTAGCTTAGTTGAAGAACAACAAATATTCTTTGATAAGGATTTTTTGTTTGTCGTTTCTAAGCATTTTTCTGGTTTTTGGCGAATATTTGAATATAAATTTTTAAAGTCCGAGAGCTTTTGGCATTTAGAACCCAATTTCTCTAATTTTTCTTTGTTGATTATTTTTGGTATGTATTTGTATCTTTTTTAAATATTGCATCAAGTCATTTTTTTGTACTGAGTCTGAGGTCCTGTGGGAAGATGAATGAACACATAACGTCGCCATCACTCCAAACACCACGATGTTGAGTGGATATATCATTCAACTCTTCCCGAATCCTCTTTACTGTCCCCAGATTGACATCCAAACACTCTGAAACGTTCGTGCTAGAGCCTCCGGTGCGAATGCCAAGCAGTACAACATGCCGTTTTCAAATTTCTGGCGGAGTGAATTGCGTCATGGTGATCCTTTTATCAGAAACAGTGCCGAACTGACCCTACGATACTGTGCAGTCGACAAAATAATAAAACAAACAAAAAAAACAAAACAAACAAACATGCAGTCGCGATATTAAAAATATAGAATAGCGACAATTTACCCATTGGATAGATTACATCTAGCCATTTCAACTGTAAAATGACGTGACCTAACTGCCAATCAAATACTGCACTTAAATATGTAATGTCAAGATACTATAAAAATGTTGATATAAAGGCACGGGGAAGATACATTACGGCGGTTGGAAGCTATCTGAAGCAGAGATGCCATGTTAGGACCGACAGCATTACAGATTCTTTTTTGGATTTTGCCAATAGTCTGGTGCTTCTGCTATGTAGAAGCACTAGACCAGGTGTGACCAATATTCAGTGCATAGACAAATGATAGATCTATAAATGTGTAAGATATATTCTAGTGAGAAAAATTGTTTATTTCGACATAATTAACCAACTTTCCAGGCAGCAGGCCTAGCAACTGATTCAATATTATCGTTTCACTTCGTGTTCGCGAAAATCTTTACACCGAGAACGCTATGATTTTACTAAAACCAAGATAAAATATTATTCAGTGGGGGAGTTTTATAATCTTTTTTTCGTCGGGGCGGGATAGTTAAACTAAGCTTGTATTGATATATGGTCGTTTGCAAAAGAGTCAGCCACTACAAACTGGAGACGTCAAAATAAAAGTAGACTGCAGACGATTGAACTGTCTGGGAAGTGTTATCACAAACGAAGGAGAATGTGATATAAAAAAATGTAAACGCATTGAAATAGCGAAAGTTGCATTTAAAAAACTATGGAAAACATTAAGGAAAAGAAAAATTTCGTTGGAAACAATAAGAAAACTCAAATATTATGCAATATAAATAGGTACCTCAACTAAATCGCTAAAAAAACAGCATAGTATGAATAAAGAAGACCCCAAACTTAATAAAAACGAAATTTTCCATCAAAATGTTTATATTATTATTAAAAGGAAAGATCAATGTATGTTTTAATTATTTAAAAAAGAATTTAATCCCTTCTAACACGTTCAAAATTTTGGTAAAATATTTTGATTTGCGTTAGCGGGTAACCAAAAAGTTACGAGAGTTACAACGAAAAACGTAATATTACATAACTGATTTTTTTTTTTCCGGTAACAAACAAATTAGTTTGAAAACTCTTGCAATAACCAAATAATTGTTGGATTTTATTCAAACTTTTGGGTCTTCTTCACAAATGAATGAAATTATGTTTTAATTTATTATTTTTTAAAAATCTTGGTAATTTTTTTTTGCATCTGTTACCCCCACTCCACTTAAATTCATGAAATTTTAAGAAATTAAATTTTGCTGCGATAAATGGTTTTATTAGTTAAACGCAGGTCTCACTGGGGAATGTAAATCATCTATTAATTTTTGAAAAAAATTGCCTTTATTTATTTGCCTCTATCTCCAAAAATCTGCTCCCAATAATAAAATAAAAACATGCAATATAATTATGACATTATTTAATTTGATAAGCTTTTAATTGCTTGAACAAATAATATAAATTAAGTACATTACAGCATGAAGAAACCTTTTTTCGATTAATAATGAAATTTTAAAAGAATTATTTTCATTTTTTTTAAATTGTAATAATAGATAAAGTTTCAAAATATTTTTAAAGTACTTCAAAGATTTGTTGGGGTTAGTTTAAAAACTTATTAAGCACGAACAAAATTTGTACAACTATGTCACTTGTGATGGGCATATACTTATCTCGCATGTCAATCTGTCAACACATTTGATATACGGTGGTAAAAGGTTAGAAAGTTAAAATCTGTTTAAGAAATAGTTTTATTCTAAATTTCATGCTATAAGTGAGTAATGCTTGTGTAAATCAGATTAATTTAACATTAAATTTGCTAATTTTCCAAAAATCATGTGTCACAGATGTATATTTAATTTTTAAAGATTTTTAAAACCGAGTTGTTTTGTTTTTACAAATGTGTCGATTGCTAAAAAATGGCCGAGAAATTGAAAGAATAAAAAAAAATTGAAAAATTTTAGATTTCAATCATTATAATTTTTGTTTGAAATGTACCAGAGTATTTTGTTTACTGGAAATAGTAAATTTAATAAATTAGCATTCAATTAAAACTAAAATAAAAGTTTCAAAAAATACTTTTATTTTTATGACTTCAATTTAAAATTTAGATATCGACAATGAGTAGCGGCACCTAAATATAAATATTCCGATATAGCAGTGACGACTGGAAATTTTCTTAACAGATGAAGACGAAAATTGATGCAACAGAGATGTGGTTATGCAGAAGTATAATGAGAATATCAGGGACTGAACATGTGAACAAAGAGGAAGTTAGTTTTAAGGAAAATGGAAGCGAAAAAGATATATGTCTTTAAAATCAGAAAGAAAAATTGAAATGTTTAGGATGCATAATAAGGTTAAGAGGTTTGGATAATCTGGCACTCACAAGGCAATTCTGGAAGACACGTGAGAAAGCAAAGAAAATCCAGTAACATGTCAAACGATATTGCGTAAATGTTTGGCTGAAAAGCGATTAGGGGTGTTAAAGCTATAAAAGACAGGAAATTGTGGAGAGTCATAATCGCAATCGTCATATAGGGACACGACACATAAAAGAAGCCAGATTTGAAAATTTTATCTGAGTATGTATGTGTGTATGTATGTATAAATCAATACATCATTATTTTGCATATGTATGACTTAATGACTATATCTAAATATTGTGTGTAAATATGGTGAAAACTTAATTGTGGAGAGCCATAATCGCCCACGTCTTATAGGGACACGACACATAAAAGAAGAGGCCATATTTGAAAATTTTCTCTGAGTATGTACGTGTGTCTGTATGTGTAAATCAGTACATCATTGTTTTGCATATGTATGACTTAATGACTATATCTAAATATTGTGTATAAATATGGTGAAAATTTAATCGTGGAGAGCTATAATCACCAACGTCTTATAGGGACACGACACATAAAAGAAGAGGCTAGAATTGAAATTTTTCTCTGAGTATGTACGTGTGTATGTATGTGTAAATCAATATATCATTGTTTTGCATATGTATGACTTAATGACTATATCTAAATATTGTGTGTAAACATTTAGAGTTATCGAAAAATGTTGAACAGTGAATGAGTAAGAAAAAGAGAGAAAGAGAGAAGAGAGAAAGAAAGAAGAAAACAATTTTAAATGAAGAGTAAGGTGTGAGAGAATTAGTCGGTCAGTCAGAGAGTTAAGCGAATATGTTCGTGACGCGTTGTGGGTTGTGTTGAGGAGATCCTAGCGAAGAGCCAGTGTCGCCAGCTTGTCGGGTATGCATAAAGTATGTGGGTGCCGACAACTTGTAGTAAGTACAAGCCGGGTACGCCGGCAGAGACTGCCTGGCGCTCGCTTCTTCTGTAGAACGAACTGTGGATTGCTTTCGGCAACGCTATTTTTCACCACGCCGCCACCTACATACGCATCGAGCAAGAGCGTGCACACACACACACACACACACACACACACACACACACACACACACACACACACACACACGACATGTACATATTTTGGCAGGTTATTTGTTTATGTTTTATGCCTATATTTGTGCACAAACACTCACACGCATACACATGAATACGTGTATTTATAATAAATATATTATTGTTTAAAATTTGATTGGGGTGGAAAAGTGCTCAATTTAGTAGATGGAAAGTTTGTAGATTTATACAGTATATATATATATATATATATATATATATATATATATATGGCGTGAAACTAGCAGTTATTACGCAGTGTTAATTTATATCTCTCGGCGATCATGTCTCTTTAGATCTATGACTTACTAGGTAGAAAAGTTTACCCGCAGTAAATTTGCCATTTATTTTTGCGGTAGACTGGTTAGCAACCAAAGTTATAGAACCTAATCTGGCCTGCTATTTAATCCATGACTGGAGGGAGAAGGGAAAGATTCATACCTTTCACAAGGGTATTTGAGCGTAAGTGAATGCAACGAATTCAATGGCAATTCGAACTCGGCTCTCCGATTTCCCATTCTGAGCCGATATCCATTGCATCCCCCCCATATATATATATATATATATATATATATATATATATATATATATATATGAAAAACAGTAGCTACTCTAGCATCTACGCATCGTTCATTCAGCAATGAATTAGAACACTCTCAGCTATTGGGCGTGTATAATGATAATATACACGCTAAAAAATTTGCCTCCTTCTACCAAGCGCCCATAGCTCAGAGGTAGAATCGCCGACTGACGTCAATTCGGTCGGGTTTCAATCCTGGGTAAAAAGCAATCGGAGTCTAACCGTACTGATGAGCTGTGACACAGCGAAACAGATCTATCTGCGGATGACTATATATATATATATATAAAACTCAAATTTCACTTGAAAGAAACAAGCTTTCAAGAGGTTGTCGAAACCCAAGAGAATGCAACGAAGCAACTATTCCCCAAAAGAGTTCTAGGAACGCTTCCATCAATGAAAACGACGCTGGATAAAGGGGATTGTTTCGAAGGAGATTAAATACTGAAATGATAGGTGCTGTACATTTTTTTATAATACCTCTCCCGATACTTTTTGATCAACCTCGGATACAAGATTAAGCTTTTGCAGAAATACCAAGAACGTCTGAGATATTCACACTGTAAGATAAATCTAACTGGTATCTTATATTTCCCAAGAATAATTTGAAGATATACGTAGCTTTTTACAATCTTTATTCTTTGAGATGGCTCGGAAAGGAGCCGATTCACTTTTTACGTTCACTTTTTACTGATTCTTTTTGGGAAGAATATGCACCCATTGCGCCAAATTTTAGCTGGGTTAAATAACAAGGAAAACTGGTATAGCTAGCCATGGTTGATAGCCAGTCTAAGAGAAGGAAAACTACAGAGAAAGCAACAAGAAATCACTCCATTATAATTCACATGAAGTCCCGGCAGTTCACAGAAAAGAAAAAGAAAGGAATCTGTTGAAAACCATGAAGCCCGTGTTCTGAAGAATCATGGCCTTAAAAAGGTTCCTTGAGAGAGGACATATCGTTATGTACATTTTTGATATCCCAACTTCAAGCAGTATAAGAAAACTTTATAAAGATTTCATTCGGAGGTGTTCCAAGCACCAACATTTCTTGAACATGGCCGTAACCATCAATTATTTTGGGTAGCTTGCATTACAACCGAAGCTTCTTTCGGAGGAAAGTAAAGGATTTTTTTTTATAATCATATCGCCCCAAGCAATACATTTTACTGCCACTGTTTTGCAGGGGGGTTGCATAGGAGAAAAGTTATGAGAAAGAGTGACAGGTTATACGGGGTGTCAGGAAGAGGGTAATAGAAAGATGAGAATACTGATGAGAGTAGAGTGGATGGCGAACGAAGCATGAGAAAGAGGATGCAGATTAGTGAGATAGGAGATGACTATTGACTTTACATTTAAATTCTTGGAGATTATAGCTGTCGGAGAAGTAAGTAAACGGAAGGGAATTGTTTTTTATAATCGTATCGCCCCAAGCAAGGCATTTTACTGCCACTGTTTTGCAGGGGTTATATAGGAGTAAAGTTATGAGAAAGAGTGACAGGTTATAGAGGGTGTCAGGAAGTTGGCAAGAGAAGGATGAGAATACTGATGAGAGTGAAGTGGATGGAGAAAGGTGCATGAGAAAGAGAGAAGATGCAGGTTAGTGGGATAGGAGATGACTATTGACTTTACATTTAAATTCTTGGAGATTATAGCTGTCGGGAAAGCAAGTAAACGGACGGGAATTCCACAGGCGGGAAGTGCGAGAAAAGAAGCTGATGGAGTAGAATTTGTGTTTACATTTTATTAGTTTCATAGTAAAAGGGTGGGACCTAGTTGCTAATCTTGTGGCTCGAGAAAATTCATATATAAGTGAGCTAAGTTTATCGGAGCAGAAGCCGTGAAAGTATTTGTAGAAGAAACACAGGGAAGCCACATTGCGCCGGTGAGAAAGTGACTGTATCTGAGCTGCCAAATAAGTATTTGCTAAATAAGATTTCTTATTCATCTCGTGAAGGAAATCGAAGAGTAAGAGGTTTGAGAGCAAAGTTAAATGGTAATATTAGAAGATTTCTTTTATTTACAACGTTCCATTAGCAATAGAATTCGATAAAATTATGTATGGTACTCACTGGAACACTTTAAAAATTCTGTTTCCAGATATTCGTAGACCGAACCAAACTTTCATAATTTTACTCAACGTTTGCTACTTGACTTTATTTTAATGATTACACCTATGACTATCATTGTAAAAAGCAACAGGCAATTATCAGTACTTAGACATTGGGATTAACAAATATACCTCAACTTTAATTATGACGACTTCATGCTGTTTAGCACAGACATTAATGTTTCTATTCCGACAAAATTATTGGATCCCTGTCTTAAAGTAACTTATATTTATAAAAAAAAAAACTGTTTGAGGAAAGGATGTGCAGGTGGTATAATGTTGGCACCTCGGAACATGGAATCGGCGAGCCGAGTTCGATTTCCGCTTGAGTTACTTACGTTCACGACGGTACAAACAGTTTTAGGGGAGGTATGAATCGATCTCTTTTCCCTTTTAGGTACCTGGTAAAACAGCAGGATAGTCTGGTCTCTTTATCTATGATTGGTAGTAAATCCAGAAAAACAATAACTTTAAATTTAAAACAGTACGAACCCCTGGCGAAGAATATACAATAATAGTCATGGAAAATATGAATTTTACAATTAAATGCGGTGTGGAGGTTTTCGACGACAGTTTATGAGTTAGGCAGATTGGAGGAATCTAAAACGACTAAATATATTGCGCACATAATGTTTCTAATATTGAACGAACTTTAATAAAAGCAATACATGTCTTGTGGAGAATAGTTATGCGTATATATTCACACACGCAAAGCAAACAGGTACATTTTGCTGGAGCAATTTAAAATATACAAGATAATTAATGAAGTTCCTGGGACATGCAACGAGGGAGGAGGGCTCGGAGAATCTGATACTGACAGGCGAGATAGAAGGAAAAAGAGACATAGGAAGGCAGCAGATGACAAATTTGAAGGGCCTGAGCAGTTGGATGACGGAACGAGGGTTGCGTGGTGTAACAAGAATAAACGTACTAAGAGCCACCAAGGATAGGGAGACGTGGAAAGCCATGATCGCCCACGTCCTGAAAGGACAGGAAATTGTTATTTTTTAGCGTCACTTATAGTTTTTGCTTGATTCATCATCACACCGACAAAAAAAAAATCTTGCACGAATGAAATGTGAATAAATTATTTCTTAAAGCAATATTAAAGAAAAAATGAGCAAATAAACAATCACTGATATCTTTTGACGAGTAGACAAAGCGATTTCTAGAGACAAGATACTGAAAATAATATCAATCAACTAATTGACAAACATTTGTTTTATCGTTTCACCCCAAGCAAGGCGGTACCGCCACTGATGCGCAGGGGGTTACATAAGAGTAAAGGTTTAGACAGGAGGAAAGTGAAAAGAAAAAAGAACCGGTTACAGAGGGTGTCAGAGAAAGGGCAAGAGAAGAATGGGAACACAGGTGTGAAGACAGTTGCGAAGGTAGAGAGAAGGGAAAAGAACAAGATATAGAAAAGAACAGGAAAGCAAGTATATGGAAGAGAGTTCCATAGGCAGTAAGTGCGAGAAAAAAAGCTGATGGAGTAGAATCGTCGGTTGCATTTGGTGGATCTAACTGTAAATGGGTGGGACCATGTTGTCAGTCTGGTTGCACGAGTAAATTCATGTGGCAGGGGCACCAGTGACTTAAGTTCGTCGGAGAAGAAGCCTAAGAAATATTTGTAGAATAGACAGAGGGAAGCCACATCGAAAGAGGGAAGTCGAGCTGCTAAGTCGGGAGCTATCACATTACAGATTCTCCTCTGGAGCCTATCGAGAACACTGAGACGAACAGCAGGGACGCTTGTCCATATATGACAGCAGTATTCTATGCACGGACGGATGGTTGATTTGTATTTTCTATAAGAGAAAAAGGAAAACATGATAGCCGACGCGTTAAGTCCTGTGATTGACTTTATGAAAGCAAATGTAAGGATTTTGTAAAAAGTACTTAAATAAATAAAATAAATGTTATTGGTTTTTTAAAATTTTAAATCTAATAACGCCGCAAAGTTTTTTTCAGGTTAGTCGAAAAGATTTTGTAAACTATGTCGGACGTTAAGTGACACAATTCAGTGTTAAATAAACAAAAGTGAATAAAGGATTGTGATTTTTAAAAAAATATAAATTTAAATTATTCTAGCTTTGGGTTAATTTATGCGTGATATATTTTATTTTAAATAGCATGTTATGAATTTAACTGTTTCCTTGTTATTTTTCAACATTTTTATAGTAATGTATGTTGGCTCCAGAAAGCAGTAAAAAAAATCACACTGTAAAACTAAAGCAAGGAAAAGTTCTCACAAAAATAATTTCTTACACAACGTTGAGACGGAAAAATAATTGCAAAAAAATAAAAACAAAATTTGTGTATGTAAAAATTAATAATGTGGATGTAAAAATGCAACAAGACACTGGTTGTGATGTCACAATTATCAACGAAGGCACAGAGAAAGCAAATAAAAAATATATACTAAAAAAAAAGAAAATCAAAATTCACACGTGGTGTGTTGATTGAGAAATTATTTGCTATTTTTTAAATGACTTGCAATGTTTTATTTCGTAAAAAGTGTGTAAAACCTAAGGCTTATGCGTAAAAGAAATTTAAACACATTAAAATCTAGGAATTTAAATGCAATGTCAATACCCATCTTTTTTCCACTTCACTCCAGTTCTTTCTACATCACTCCGTATATCTTCTTTTCCTTTCTCTCTACCTTCGCAATTGTCTTCACACCTGTATTCCCATCCTTCTTTTGCTCTTCATCTGACACTCACTGTAACTGGTTCGTCTTTCTCTTCACTCTCCTCAAGTCTAAACTTTTACTTTTATGTAGCCCCTTGCACATCAATGTCGGTACCGCCTTGCTTGGGGTGAAACGATATAAAAAAAGAAGATATTTGAATAAAATCCGAGGCGCAGTTTTATATTTTGATAAGAAGAGTCAATAGCAACACTTGAGAACTTTCCGTCAAAGAAAGTTACTTTTTCTCGTTTGGAATTCTTTAGCTCAAAGCTGTTGTTAAATTTATTTCTATGTTTAATATGTTTATGCATTTGATAAATTGTCTATCAGAGCCTTTGATAGATACGTGTTTGTTTTTTAAATTTCTGCAAGTGTCTCTAATGTATTGAGAGGAGCAGATTTTTTTTTATAATCGTTTCACCCCGAGCAAGGCATTTCACCGCCACTATTGCGCAGGGGGTTACATAGAGGGGAAAGTGGTGAGAAATAATGGTTAGACATAGGAAATGTCAGAAGGAGGGTGATAGACAGGAAATGATACTGAGAATGAGGGTTGGGTAGATGGTGAGAGTGTTGGGAGAATAGATGCAAGTTAGTGTGATAGGGGGTGTCTATTGACCTTACATTTAAACTTCTGGAGATTGTAGCTGTCGGGAAAGCAGACATATGTAAGGGAATTCCACAGGCGGGAAGCGCGAGAAAAGAAGCTGTTGGAGTAGAAATTACGGTTACATCTTATCAGTTTTACTGTAAAATGGTGGGACCTAGTTGCTAATCTAGTATCTCGTGTAAATTCGTACCTAGGTGGCACCAATGATCTAAGTTCATCGGAGCAGAAGCCGTGAAGATATTTATAGAAGAGGCACAGGGAAGCCACGTCACGCCGGTGGGAGAGTGGTTGCAGCCGGTAGCGATTTAGTTTATAAATGCCTGCTTCAGAATTATTATCTATATACATAAAAAGGCAAGATGTTTGTTTGTTTGTTTGTGTGTGTGTGTTTCTGTCTGTCTGTCTGTATGTATGTATGTCCTTTATACAAATCCACAATTTTTATCCGATTTTCACGAAACTTCACACAAATATTCTTTAGGCTTCCGGTCAGGCTTATTTTTTTTCCGATTTCCCACCGATATCGGAAATCGATACCCCGATATCCGATCAGGTTTGATTAAGATCAGGATTTCAGCCCTTTTATCGTGGTTCTTGCTGAAGAATTTGCTCTAACTTATAGTTGTAGTTTTTAGTCTCAGCCATGATACCATTTACTCAGAGGACTTATTTAGTCTTCAAAATTCAGTTTGTGACAGAAAACTTATTTGACATCGATACCGGAAATCAAAATTTGACTTACATCCATTCATTTTTCTTTCAATCTACTGTTTCGCTTTGACTGGAAACAACTATTGCTTATTAGTCTTTCGTTCCAACGTCCAAAGAGTCTAAGTTCCAGGACCATGGATAAGTTTTAAAGCTTTCATTACTCCTGACCAACGCCGGGCTATACTACTATACTCGTTATAGATTTTTGGTTCAGAGGATGAAACACGTCGGTTAACATAAGTTATTTTTTTGTCTTTATTCACATTGTCCTTTTACAGATATACTTTATCTGAAATTTTCACACACACACACACACACACACACACACACACACACACACACACACACACACACACACACACACAGAGACCTGCACACCCGACCGAGTAAATCTTATAAAGAAAATGTCTCCTACAAAAGAGGGATGCAGGTTCGAATCCTGCTGGAAAGCGCATTTTCAGCAGAATTCCCATGAGCAGCTAGTCAATAATTTTTAATTGACGTGATATTCTGGGGCACGTAATGAGGAATGAGGGTTGGAGAATCTGATGCTCACAGGGCGGATAGAGGTAAACTGGGACAGGGGAAAGCAGCGTTGGACATACTTGATGAGCTTGAGCAGATGAATGGCAGAACATGTTTTGGGAGAAATAGCAGGAAGACCAAATTTATTAAGAACTACTAGAAACAGGAAGATTTGGAGGGCCATGATCACCTAGGTCCTTGAAGGACATGGCACATAAAAGATTCTAACAAGAGGTCCCCCAATCACCTAAACTCGGTGACGTAATGGCCGAGACGAACGGGAACCACTTGATTTGGGTTTCCAATCACTTCCGAAGCCAGAGGAAACAGAGCGATTTTATTGGTTGGCTTTTTTCTGTTTTTCTAGATTGAATACGTCTAAAATATCATATATATATATATATATATATATATATATATACACACACAGAGAGAGAGAGAGAGAGAGAGAGAGAGAATGAAAGGTAAAAATCCCCAGATAACAAAGAGTTGTCATGACAATATATTATTTGTTAACCTGAACCCACCATAAAATTAAACCTTTAGTGACTCCATCTGACGTCAACAAATTAAAATACATGCCCGTGCATGTGTTAGAAACATGAATCCTAAGATATTTGACTCGATGACGTAACAAATTGCAAAACAGAGAAAACCGAATGTCCATCTATCTAATTAGCCTCACCAAGCATACCTTTGTGCAATTACAAAGCTACCATTTGGTACACCTTTTTGAGTTCACTACGACGAGTGACAATACAATAACAAAACAAAGAAAAATATGAACTTTATTTAAGAATTTCGGGAAAAAATCTTAAAGCATATATAAAAAGTCAAAATCATTTATAAGTCAAAATCAGATTTCTAGCAACTTTCAGAAATAACATTATCCAACATTGTGGAAGCAGTTTCATAAAAAAATGATTTATAAAACTATGATTATGATAAACTAGCAGTATAGCCCGGCGTTGCTCGGGTGTGATGAAAGCTTTAAAACTAATTCATGGTCCTGGAGCTCAGACTCTTTAGACGTTGGCACGAAAGACTAAAGAACAATAGTTGTTTCCAGTTAAAGTGAAAACCGTAGACTGAAAGAAAAATGAATGGATGTAAGTCAAATTTTGATTTCCTGGTATCCATATCAAATAAGTTTTTTTCGTCACAAACTGAATTTTGAAGGCTAAATAAGTCCTCTGAGTAAATGGTATCATGGCTGAGACTAAGAACTACAATTATACCTACTTAGAGCCAAACCCAAAGCAAAAACTAAAATAAAAGGGCTGAAAAAATATAGACATACAGGCAGATAAACACACACACACACACACACACACACACACAAACTTCTTGCCTTATATATATATATATATATATATATATATATATATATATATATAATTGATTTTTTGCAC
The DNA here is from genome assembly GCA_037127315.1 of Ascarosepion bandense. Taxonomy (NCBI): domain Eukaryota; kingdom Metazoa; phylum Mollusca; class Cephalopoda; order Sepiida; family Sepiidae; genus Ascarosepion; species Ascarosepion bandense. The sequence continues at coordinate 133,042 of JBBBDQ010028676.1, read as the reverse complement.
TATTGTAAGGACTGCAACCTTGAAACTTCTGAATATCATTTCTTATGTCTTTGTCTATGAGTGTATCAAATTTGATTAAAATTGGACCACTCTTTCTATAACCCGATTTTTTCGATTATCGATTTTCGATATTTATCTGGGGTACCTCAACACAAAACCGAGCTAAGAACACTTGCAGACGCTTATAGTGCAACTGTGTAAATTTTCAAGAAAATCGGTTCAGCCGTTATGGAGTCTATAGGTAACGAACACATACACACACACGCAGACACACACACAGAGACAAAGTTCCATTTATAAATAAGTTTAGATTTAGATAAAGTTTACTCTGGAAAAAACAAAAATACAAAAAACAAACTATATTCTATTAATAAAGTCTACAAAGGTTAAAATTTATAGTAAGGGATTCTATTGAGTCCTACTTGTTATTACAAAAAAGTTTTAATTAATGAAGGAGTTGTAAAAATAGGGAAATTAAAAATAGAACGTTTGGAAGATGTTAAAAAATGTTAAAAATGTTAAAAAAAATCTAGATAAATCGAAATAATTCGAGAAAGAAGCAAATTTGGTGCTAGCCCAAATAAAAATAGGTTTTGGGAAGAGAGTAGTTAGTTGTTAAAAGGATTTGCTGACATTATCAACTCCGGCCCGATTCAAGATTTGTATATCCAGCGGAAAGAATCTCTACAAAAAGTTGCCGGCCAACTAAAACCTGAAAGAGAACCTTATTGAACTAAATGGGTAAATAGAGTTTTTTGACTCTTTCATTGACTAAACAAAAAATTATTCTTTATATACACATTGGAGGATGTCCCAAAAGTATAGCACTTAAACTACTTCGCTATCATTGTAAGTTGTATGATGCATTTTATGCTGGACATAGTTTGTTCTGAGTGATTGTTCATGAGCTTTTAATTATTTATTATTATTCGTTTTTATATCCTCTCCTACGCTTAAATGTTTCAACCGGGTGATGATGGCCATATCTCAGCTCTTACCCGCAGCTTAGAGACACAATACTTTTATCTAAGCAGCGCTGCCACCTGCACACTCTCAGTAATGTCAGGTATCCGCAAGACATATTGAGGATAACTGACATTATGCTTCTCAATATAACAGAACATTAAAAAGATATCTTAAAATCCCACGTTTTTGGCATCAACGGAGGTTGATATGCCGTTAAACAAAACTCAGACGCAGGCATTAGACTTTCGTGTCTTCATTGACAACATGATGCGCTTCGCATTATTAGTTGCATGACCCATAATTTGTCCTTGAACGGCATTATTATTATTATTATTATTAGCCTGTATTTTTTCGTCAGTATTTGGTTGTTTCTATTCGAATCAAATGACAAGCGAATTAATCGTTACTCCAGAACTAGTCTCAATATTCATGTATACTGTAATGTTTCGGTAGTTCCTATTCGAATCAAATGACAAGCGAATTAATCATTACTCCGGAACTAGTCTCAATATTCATGCATACTGTAATGTTTCGGTAGTTCCTATTCGAATCAAATGACAAGCGAGTTAATCATTACTCCAGAACTAGTCTCAATATTCATGCATACTGTAATGTTTCGGTAGTTCCTATTCGAATCAAATGACAAGCGAATTAATCATTACTCCGGAACTAGTCTCAATATTCATGCATACTGTAATGTTTCGGTAGTTCCTATTCGAATCAAATGACAAGCGAATTAATCATTACTCCAGAACTAGTCTCAATATTCATGCATACTGTAATGTTTCGGTAGTTCCTATTCGAATCAAATGACAAGCGAATTAATCATTACTCCGGAACTAGTCTCAATATTCATGCATACTGTAATATTTCGGTAGTTCCTATTCGAATCAAATGACAAGCGAATTAATCATTACTCCGGAACTAGTCTCAATATTCATGCATACTGTAATGTTTCGGTAGTTCCTACTCGAATCAAATGACAAGCGAATTAATCATTACTCCAGAACTAGTCTCAATATTCATGCATACTGTAATGTTTTGGTAGTTCCTACTCGAATCAAATGACAAGCGAATTAATCATTACTCCGGAACTAGTCTCAGTATTCATGCATACTGTAATGTTTTGGTAGTTCATATTCGAATCAAATGACAAGCGAATTAATCATTACTCCGGAACTAGTCTCAATATTCATGCATACTGTAATATTTCGGTAGTTCCTATTCGAATCAAATGACAAGCGAATTAATCATTACTCCGGAACTAGTCTCAATATTCATGCATACTGTAATATTTCGGTAGTTCCTATTCGAATCAAATGACAAGCGAATTAATCATTACTCCAGAACTAGTCTCAATATTCATGCATACTGTAATGTTTTGGTAGTTCCTATTCGAATCATATGACAAGTGAATTCATCATTATTCCGGAACTAGTCTCAATATTCATGCATACTGTAATGTTTTGGTAGTTCCTATTCGAATCAAATGACAAGCGAATTAATCATTACTCCGGAACTAGTCTCAATATTCATGCATACTGTAATATTTCGGTAGTTCCTATTCGAATCAAATGACAAGCGAATTAATCATTACTCCGGAACTAGTCTCAATATTCATGCATACTGTAATATTTCGGTAGTTCCTATTCGAATCAAATGACAAGCGAATTAATCATTACTCCAGAACTAGTCTCAATATTCATGCATACTGTAATGTTTTGGTAGTTCCTATTCGAATCATATGACAAGTGAATTCATCATTATTCCGGAACTAGTCTCAATATTCATGCATACTGTAATGTTTTGGTAGTTCATATTCGAATCAAATGACAAGCGAATTAATCATTACTCCGGAACTAGTCTCAATATTCATGCATACTGTAATGTTTTGGTAGTTCCTATTCGAATCAAATGACAAGTAAATTCATCATTATTCCGGAACTAGTCTCAATATTCATGCGTAATGTTTTGGTAGTTCCTATTCGAATCAAATGAAAAGCGAATTCCTCATTACTCCGGAACTAGTCTCAATATTCATGCATACTGTAATGTTTTGGTGGTTCCTATTCGAATCAAATAACAAGCGAATTCATCATTACTCCGGAACTTGTCTCACTATTCATGTATACTGTAATGTTTTGGTAGTTCCTATTCGAATCAAATGAACAGCGAATTAATCATTACTCCGGAACTAGTCTCAATATTCATGCATACTGTAATATATTTGAAATAATTTCAATCTTTGTTTGCGTATTCAAACCTTTGAAAATGTTCCTAGTAACCAAGTAATTATGACTACAATTGTCACCATCGTATTTTAGCTTCTTTTAATGAATTAGTAAGATCGGAATATTTATCCAGTTTCACTCTATTTTCAATTTCATTTTCTTTTGGAGCGACCGCATCGGCTATCTGACCGGTTTTCTTTGTCCACGATGACGAGATCCGATCTCCTGACATGAGTTGATATGATCCATTGAATTTTAAAGTCCTATATTTGCATATTCTGTCTTTTGGTTTGTATATATATTTTTGTTTAATCGTAGCACCGCGAGCAAGGCGGTAACGCCACTGATGTGCAGGGGGCTACGTAATAGTGAAAAGGTTGGAAAAGAGAAAGCCGGAAACCACATCCTAAACAGGGAACAAGGGATGAGCCTCTTAACCTGTTCAATAGACGTGGGTTGAGTGTGAACCGGGCGATAGATAGATCTATCTACTCCAAATAAAAAAAACAAAAAAACAAAAACAAAGTGAGAAGATTGGAAAAGAGATAGCCGGAAACCACATCCTAAACATGGAACAAGGGATGAGCCTCCTAACCTGTTCAATGATTTTTTTGCGTCGTTGAATTTAAATCATTTGCGTACATTTTTCAGTGGATTTCCGTTCTAGTCCACTTAGATCTATTTTATATTCTTAAGCTAATTTGCAACATGCACTTATAGGATCGACATTACTATTTTGTGATGGCTATTTTTACTTTGATATAGTTCTATCCAATGGTTTTCTAAGTGATTCTGTTTCCTTTTTAAAGTTTTCCATTGTTCAGACATGCATACATTATTTTTTTTTTATTTGCTACTTGGATATCAGGATGTGCGTTGTGGTGCAGTGGATATCGACTCGGAACGACAAATTGAGGAGCCGAGTTCGAATTCCAGTTGAATTCCTTGTATTCATTTACAAATACTCTTGGAAAAGGTATTAATCCGTCTCTTCCCTCCAGTTATGGGTGAAATAATTGGACAGATTGGGTTCTATAGCATTGGCTGGCAACCAGTCTACCGCAGAAAGCAATGGAAACCTACTGCGGAATAATCTTCTGCCTAGTCAGTCATGTCTCTTTCGCGACATGATCGCCCAAGCGTGTATCACGTATGGCACTCAACTGAATTGGATATCGAATGAAGTTTCCAATCTTACTTTTATTTTCTATTTTTTCATCCAACGATAGATGTTGTTTATCAATTTTCAGCTATCAAGATTTGCCGTATTTAGCGGTTTTATTCTTTTGACTGTCAAATAAATGTCGTGTTTAATGCTGATTAACCATTTTCTATCGTATTTTCTATTCAAATACAGTTTACTAATGTGATATCATCATCATCACTACTATCATGTTTTACAGTACGACAAATATCTAAATATAAATAACAGTGGAAATTAATGAGAAAAGTTTTGAGATGACGAATGAGGTAAGTAGAAAGTTTGTATGTTAGTTGGAAAATTTGAAGCAATAATAAAAATATGACGAAATGTCGAAGAATAAGCTGTGTGAAGTTGAGCTTCTGGTGGCAAAAGAAAGTCATTGTTTCTGGCCAGGGATTACAAGCTGTTGTTATGTAGGCCGAAATCTTTTTTTGTGAGACTATTTTTCAGTAGTGCCAAAGTTTTTGAAATTCAAATAATTATGGCTGCTGGTATGAACTGTTATACGCTAAGGGATATTTGGCTATTTTAAGACTAATTTTATAACTGTTATGTAGGCTGAAATCTCTATTTTGAGAGACTATTTTTCAGTAGTGCCAAAGTTTTTAAAATTCAGAAAAATAATTATGGCTGTAGACATATGAACTGTTATACGTAAGGGATATTTGGCTATTTTTAAGACTAATTTTTATAACTGTTGTTATGTAGGCTGAAATCTATTTTGAGAGACTATTTTTCAGTAGTGCCAAAGTTTTTAAAATTCAAATAATTATGGCTGTAGACATGAACTGTTATACGCTAAGGGATATTTGGCTATTTTAAGACTAATTTTTATAACTGTTGTTATGTAGGCTGAAATCTCTTTTTTTGAGAGACTATTTTTTCAGTAGTGCCAAAGTTTTTAAAATTCAAATAATTATGGCTGTAGACATGAACTGTTATACGCTAAGGGATATTTTGGCTATTTTAAGACTAATTTTTATAACTGTTGTTATGTAGGCTACAATCTCTTTTTTGAACTATTTTTTCAGTAGTGCCAAAGTTTTTAAAAATTCAAATAATTATGGCTGTAGACATGAACTGTTATACCTTAAGGGATATTTGGCTATTTTAAGACTAATTTTTATAACTGTTGTTATGTAGGCTGAAATCTCTTTTTTTGAGGGCTATTTTCAGTAGTGCCAAAGTTTTAAAATTCAAATAATTATGGCTGTAGACATGAACTGTTATACGCTAAGGGATATTTGGCTATTTTAAGACAAATTTACATAACTGTTGTTATGTAGGCTGAAATCTCTATTTTTGAGAGCTATTTTTCAGTAGTGCCAAAGTTTTTAAAATTCAAATAATTATGGCTGTAGACATGAACTGTTATACGCTAAGGGATATTTGGCTATTGCAAGACTAATTTTTATAACTTTTGTTATGTAGGCTGAAATCTCACTTTTTTGAGAGACTATTTTTCAGTAGTGCCAAAGTTTTTAAATTCAAATAATTATAGCTGTAGACATGAACTGTTCTACGCTAAGGGATATTTGGCTATTTTAAGACAAATTTTTATAACTGTCATTATGTAGGCTGAAATCTCTATTTTGAGAACTATTTTCAGTGGTCTTTCCATTTTTAAAATTCAATAATTATGGCTGTAGACATGAACTGTTACCATACACAGGGATATTTGGCTATTTTGGAGCAATTTTATAACCTAAATTTGTTATGTAGGCTGAAATCTCTTTTTTGAGGCTATTTTTCAGTAGTGCCAAAGTTTTAAAATTTAAAATAATTATGGCTGTAGACATGAACATTTATACGCTAAAGATATTTGGCTATTTTAGACAAATTTTTACATAACTGTTGTTATGTAGGCTGAAATCTCTATTTTGAGAGACTATTTTCGTATTGATTGCCAAAGTTTTCAAAAATTAAAATAATTATGGCTGTAGACATGAACTGTTATCGCTAAAGGGATATTTGGCTATTTTAAAGACAAATTTTGCAACTGTTGTTATGTAGGCTGAAATCTCTATTTTGAAGACTATCTTTTCAGTAGTGCCAAGATTTTTATTAAATAATTATGGCTGCCAGACATGAACTGTTATACGCTAAGGGATATTTGGCTATTTTAAATAATTTTGCAACTTCATTGTTATGTAGTACAAATCTCTGCACAGAGGCTATTTTTCAGTAGTGCCAAAGTTTTAATTCAAATAATTATGGCTGTAGACATGAACTAGTATACGCTAAGGGATATTTGCTATTTTAGAACAAATTTTTATAACTGTTGTTATGTAGGCTGAAATCTCTGATACAAGAGACTATTTTTCAGTAGTGCCAGTTTTTAAAATTCAAGCAAACTATGGCTGCAGACATGAACTGTATACGCTAAAGGATATTTGGCTATTTTAAGACAAATTTTATAGCTGTTGTATGTGGCTAAAAAATCTATTTTGAGAGACTATTTTTCAATTATAAAGTTTTTAAAATTCAAAATGATGGCTGTAGACCATGAACTGTTATACCTAAAGGGATGTGGCTATTTTAAGACAGAAGTTACTATAACTGTTGTTATATAGGCTGAAATCTCTATTTTGAGAGACTATTTTTCAGTAATATAAAGTTTTTAAAATTCAAATAATTATGACATAGACATGAACTGTTATACGCTAAGGGATATTTGGCTATTTTAAGGCAAATTTTTATAACTGTTGTTATGTAGGCTGAAATCTCTATTTTGAGAGACTATTTTCAGTAGTGCCAAAGTTTTTTTAAAATTCAAATAATTATGGCTGTAGACATGAACTGTTATACATGAGGATATTTGGCTATTTTAAGACAAATTTTTATAACTGTTGTTATGTAGGCTGAAATCTCTATTTTGAGAATATTTTTCAGTAGTGCCAAGTTTTTAAAATTAAAATAATTATGGCTGTAGACATGAACTGTTATACGCTAAGGGATATTTGGCTATTTTAAGACTAATTTTTATAACTATCTTCGCACAGTCAATATTTTCAAATGCAAACCAATTTTGTCAAAAGAAAAAGAAAGAAAGAAAAAAAGAAAGAAAGAAAGAATTAATGAAAGAAATAAAGAAAGAAGACTTAGGGTGTTTTAATATTTTAGTTTTCAAAATCATTGTTCCGATATTAGCTTCCTAGTCATTGATTTTTGAAAGAAAGAGATGCGGTTCAAGAAAACAAAAACAATAAGAAAAGGAAGGAACGTCTGAAAAGACAGAAGTAGCAGTAAAGAATAGAAACTAAGGAAAAAAAGTTTCTCAGTAAAAAAATGTAAAAGAATGAGAAAATGAGTAAGATAAAAAAGAGATCCACCCACAAAAAAAATTTAAAAAGATGCACAGAAAGTAAATTAATAAAGAAAGGTAAGGAATTGACATAAGAAGTGAAAAGGAAAGGCTGAAAATGAAAAAAAAAAGGCTGAAAATGAAAAAAAAAAAAGGCTGAAAATGAAAAAAAAAGGCTGAAAATGAAAAAAAAAATGAAAGTAACAAGGACAGAAGAAAATAAGAAAACAATGAAAAAGGAAATGAAAACATTCATAAAGATGTAAAAAAATAGATAAGAAAAAAACAAAATTTATTCTCAACGATAGAAATGGAATGAAAAGAAGAAAAAAGAGAGAGAGAAAGATATATATATATATATATATATATATATATATATAGAGAGAGAGAGAGAGAGAGAGAGATTTTCCGGAAGAAATTATGCAGTCACGATGAAGCAAGAAGTAGAAGAATAACGAATCATTATTAATAAAGAAATAAAAAACTCGCAAGAAAATGAGGGTAAAAAAAAGAAAGGAATTCAATTCGAAGAGGGAAGTAGAAAACAGAACTGAAGTGTATAAAATGCATGAATAAGAAATAGCGTTTCTTTAGAAGTAAAAAAATAACAGGAAATGCTTTAAAACTGAATTGATTGACTTAATGAATGAATGAAAGGAATGGATGAAAGTGTAGTGGGTTAGGTATTTGGATTTTTTCGTTGGTATCAGAAGTTGATAATATCGATTAAACTTCAATAAATATCACAGAACGCGGTTGAAAGATTAAGGGTCAATTTCTATTGATGCACGTGGGTAGGCTAACTCGGAGTTAAGAGAAAGTCTGTCACCTCGAATCAACACGACGTTAAGAGAGGGTGACTACCCCTTTTTTGGGGGGGATCACAAACGTTTGACGTAACCGGAAATCCTTTATTTGGTTACCATTTGCATTATGTAGGTACCTCCACCAAATCGTTGAAAAAACAGCATAGTATGAATAAAATTAGCCCCAAACTTAATAAAAATGAACATTTTCCACCAAAATGTTTATACTATTAACACATCACTCAAACAATCCCGGGCCTAACTAATAAAACAACAACTTTTATGCAAAATTGACTTTATTCATCAACATAGTTTCTTTCTAGGGTGATACACCAGTTCCAACGTGTCTCTAACAATTCGATGCTTTTTTGTAGAATGATTTGTCTTTGGCCTCAAAATAATATCATTGATATCATTGATGCCAAATGTGTTTCTCTGGAGCATTCTTTTGAGGTCTGCAAACAGCAAGTAGTCGCTGTAGGCCAGATCTGGAGAATAGCGTGGATGCGGAAGCAGTTTGAAATGTAATTCATGTAGTTTTGCCATCGTTGCGATCGACTTGTGATACGGTGCGTTGTCTTGGTGAAAGTTCACATTTTATCTCTTCATTCCATAAACGCCAATTTTTAAGAAAGAAATAGTACTTCTGGGTCATCACATTACCTCTTCTTCCTTCCTCAAGGTAATCGATGAACAAAATATTCTGCGCATTCCTAAATACGGAGACCAAAACATTGCCTGCTGATGTTTAGGTTTTGGGTCGCTATGGGCGGCTTTCAGCTGCTGCTGTCCCCTCAGCTGACTGCCGATTTGACTCCGGAGTAAAGTGATGAATCCATGTTTCATCCATCGTCACATATTTACGCAAAAAACTCCTTCTCGTTGTGTTGAAACAGTTGCAAATATTGTTCTGAATCGTCGACGCGTTGTTGGTTTTGATTGACTGTGAGTAAACGCGGCACCCACACGAAATTCACATGAAATTCAACACACGAAATTCAGGTTTTTCTATTGTTTTAAAAATTTGCAACAGAAGTTTCACTTAAATAACTGTAATTTGTAAACTAATAATCCGATTGGGCCCATACTTTTTCTTGTCCCATTTGAAGGTTAGTACTTCATAAAAATTGTATGGATTTTTATTAGTGGCGACATCTATATGTCAGGCCTGGGACTTATTAAGTGATGTGTTACTAAGATGAAAGTATATTTTTAAATATTAAAATTTTTTAAAACACGTTATTTTTTAATTATTTTAAAAACTTTTAAAAACACGTTAGAAGGGATAGAAAACAATATTACATAATTCAGTTTTTATCCGGAGACAAACAGGTTAATTCAGAAATTCTTGTAAAAATCAAATAATCGTCGGATTTTAATGAAACTTTCAGGACTTATTTACAAATGAATGAATTTTTGAAATTATTATTTCTTAAAAATTTTAGTAAAACGTGTTTTTACATCTGTCTCCCCCCACCTGCGTAAATTAATGAGATTTTAAGAAATTATATTTTGTTGCACAAAGTAGTGTTATTAGTTAAACACAGGACTCATCTCTTACTTCTTTTGAAAAATTTTGCCTCTATCTCCAAAAATCTGCTCCCAATAATAAAATAAAAACTTGCAATATAATTATGACATTATTTAATTAGATAAGCTTTTAATTGCGTGAATAAATAATATAAATTAAGGACATTATAGTCTGAAGAATTTTTCTTTTCGAATAATAATGAAATTTTAAAAGAATAGTTTTTTTCTTAATTATAATAATTTATAAAGTTTCAAAAATATTTCAAAGATTTGTTGGGGTTAGTTTTAAGCGAATATTATATTTAATAATCGAAAATTAAAAAGTTTTATACAAATCGTCGTGCCTTTCTATTTTTAAAATAATTAAAAAATGTTTTTGTGTATTTGAAGTTATTTTTTGTATGGTAATTTCTATGTGTAAATTTAAAAGGTCATGTGTTCCAGGGTTTCTTCCCCTTACAAGAATTAAATTGTATATTCATGTCACTTGTGGTCTCCATACACATATCTCGTCTCTAATCTGACAACCTGTCAACACTTTTGATATACGGCGGACAGGTAAAAAAGTATAGCATTTATAGCATGAAATTTAGAATAAGGCTAATTCTGTGATTAAGAAATAGCCTAATTCTAAATTTCATGCTATAAATAAGAAATATTTGCTTAAATCAGATTAATATAACATTAAATTTACTAATTTTTTCAAAAAATAAAGTGTCACAGATTTTATTTTTGCAAGGTTTTTATAATCGAGAATTAACTTTTCTTTACAAATGTGCCGATCGCTTAAAATGGCCGAAAAATTAAAAGATTAAGAAAAATTGAAAATTTTTAGATTCCAATCAATATAATCTTTGTTTGAAATACAACAGGATATTTTGCTTACTGGAAATAGTAAATTTAATTATTTAGATTTCAATTAAAACTAAAATAAAAGTTTCAAGAAAACTTTTTTATTTTTAAAGTTCAATTAAAAAATTTAGATGTCGAAAATGAGTGGAGGTACATAGATGGGAAAATTGTTTATTTATTTATTTATTTATTCATTAAACAAAAGAAACAAAAATTAAAGGAAGCGTGAAAAAGACGAAATAAAATGAATCTATCTAAACTTATTTATAAATGGAACTTTGTCTGTGTGTGTGTGTGTGTGTCTGTGTGTGTGTAGCCGTTACCTATAGACTCCGAAACGGCTGAACCGATTTTCTTGAAAATTTACACAGTTGTACTATAAGCGTCTGCGAGTGTTCTTAGTTAGGTTTTGTGTCGAGGTACCCCCGATAAATATCGAAAATCGATAATCGAAAAAATCGGGTTAAAGAAGGAGTGGTCCGATTTTGATAAAATTTGATACACTCATAGACAAAGACATAACAATATTCAGAAGTTTCAAGGTTGCAGTTCTTACACTAGTGCAGAAAATGGATAATATATATATATATATATATATATATATATATATATATATATATATATATATATATTATCTATTTCCTGCATATATATATATAAAAGGCAAGATATTTGTGTGTGTGTCTGTTTATCTGCCTTTATGTCTGTATTTTTTCAGCCCTTTTATTTTAGTTTTTGCTTCGGGTTTGGCTCTAAGTAAGTATAATTGTAGTTCTTAGTCTCAGCCATGATACCATTTACTCAGAGGACTTATTTAGCCTTCAAAATTCAGTTTATGACGAAAAAACTTATTTGATATGGATACCAGGAAATCAAAATTTGACTTACATCCATTCATTTTTCTTTCAGTCTACGGTTTCGCTTTAACTGGAAACAACTATTGCTTTTTAGTCTTTTGTGCCAACGTCCAAAGAGTCTGAGCTCCAGGACCATGGGTTAGTTTTAGAGCTTTCTTTACACCCGATCAACGCCGGGCTATACTGCTAGTGTATACAAATGCATGTTAAATAAAGAAGAGAAGTGAGAATTAAATATGGAAAGTTAAATGTAGAAGAAAAGATTAAAATAAGTTGCAAGAAAGAAAACTGAAAGCGAGCAACAATCAGATGACAGAAAAAGAACAGAAAAATTGATCAGGTTAATCAATGAAAGAAAAAGGTGAAAAATAGAGACGTATAAAATTAACAAGAGAAAAACGATTAAAAAGAATAAAAAATAATTACAATTTGTGGAAAGAGGGAAGAAAAAAATGAAACTTGAGTATTGTTCGAGGAAGACAATGATAAGTAAAAGACTAAAACGCTTGTTTAAACTAACTACCATTTTCTTTATAACTTAGGCATATCTAATTGCTTTGTTCTAGGTACCTCCACTCATTTTTGATAACTAACTTTTAAATTGAATTTTTAAAATTAAAATTTTAGGATTTTACAATATTTATATTCAAACTATTACTCTAATCTTTTTTGTTATTATCACAATGTTTCGACTGTCATGCCGTCTGGCCTTCATCAGATGCATGTCGATCTTGTTCACTTTCAGAAAATTGAACTGATCTCTTTATTTAATTTACGGGGATAGATTGTTCTCGTTCCCTTGTCTATGTCTAGGGATATATCGTTTTGTTCTTCGAAATAACTGAGCTGCACTTAATAAGAATAACGTATATCAACAAGTCTAATTATAAAAAGCAGGCATTTTTTACATAACAAATTTTTATTTATTAATTTGCCAGCGATGAATTTTGGTCACATAGTCTGAATATGGTGAAGATTTTAGATTAAAATTTAGTTAAGAATTACCGACTTATTAATCTAATCCCGAACACCCATTCACAGTTAGAATAACCAAATGCAGACGACAATTCTACTCCTGCAGCTTCTTCTCTCACACTTCCCGCCTGTGGAACTCGCACCCATATTCTTGCTTTCCTGATGGCTACAACCTCCAGGAATTTAAATGCAATGTCAATACTCACCTATTAACCACTTGACTCTAGTTCTTTTCCCACCCTTTCCTTTCTCTCCACCTTTGAAACTGTCATCACACCTGTATTCCAATCCTTCTATTGCCCCTTTCTAACTGGTTCGTCTTCCTCCTCACTCTCTTCTAATTAATCTTTTTACACTTATGTAGCCCCCTCCCTGCACATCAGTGGCATTACCGCCTTGCTCGGGGTGATACGATTTAAACAAAAAAACTTTATATTCTCATATTTTTCTGGTCATCTACAATTATCATCATGGCTGTAACAATGATTATTTCTTATCGATGTATCGTGTCTCTTAGGTGGGGGATACTAGAATTAAGCAACTACAAAATTTAAATACCTAGGAAGTGTTCTAACAGGAGATGAAAAGTACGACACAGAGATCCGAAAGTGAATTGGCATGGCGAATGACGTGTTCCAGAAGCTAAGTAAAGTACTAAGACACAGGAAAATTTCACTAGAAACAAAGAAGAGAGTGCTAGATTGCTATGTGATGTCAGTTCTTCAATACGGCATTGAATGCTGTGCAATATCATCGAATATGAGGAGAAAACTTGAAGCAGCGGAAATGTCGTTCTACAGAAGGATGCTGCGGATATCATGGACCGATCATGTGAGCAACGATGAGGTGCTGGAAAGAATAGCAATGAAAAGAAAATTAATAGTGAGCATCAGGAAGAGACAACTGAAGTTCCTGGGACATGCAATGCGGGCTTGGACAACCTGACAGGCTAGATAGAAGGAAAACGATACAGAGTAAGGCAGCGGATAACATATTTGAAGGACCTGATCAGAGGGATGACGGAACGAGGGTTGCGAGGTGTAACAGGAGAAAACATAGTAAGAGCCACCAGAGATAGGGAGACGTGGAAAGCCATGCTCGCCTGCCTGAAAGGACAGGGCACATCAAAAAAAGAAGAAAAAGAAAAAGAAGTCTTCTCAGGGTGCAAGCAATCATGTCTCTCTACAAATTCCTGTCTTTTAGAGATATTCACAATGTTTTTATTTTTATTCATTATATTTTTGCTATCTCTCCCGTTCTTGGGTCTACCTTCCATTTACATAAGTTTGCTAGGCAATTTATTGTTTGTATTTCTCAATTCCTACTGTTTTAATAAGTATTGTGTGTGTCAAATTCTCTAAGCTTTCTTTCCTCATTAAGTTTCTTTTTTTTTATAATTATATCGCCCCAAGCAAGGCAGTTTACTGTCACTGGTGCGCAGGGGGTTACATAGGAGGAAAGTTACGAGAAAGAGTGACAGGTTACAGGGGTTGTCAGGAAGTGGGTAAGAGAAGGATGAGAATACTCATGAGAGTGGAGTGGATGGAGAAAGTAGCATGAGAGAGAGGATGCAGGTTAGTGAGGTAGGAGATGACTATTGGGTTTACAATTAAATTCTCGGAGATTGTAGCTGTCGGGGAAACAAGTAAACGGAAGGGAAATCCACAGGCGGGAAGTGCGAGAAAAGTAGCTGGTAGAGTAGAATTTGCGTTTACATTTTATTGGTTTCACAGTAAAAGGATGGAACCTCGTTGCTAATCTTGTGGCTTGAGTAAATTCATATATGGGTGGGGGCACTAGTGAGCTAAGTTCATTGGAGTATTTGTAGAAGAGACACAGGGAAGCCACATTGCGCCGGTGAGAAAGGGACTGTATTTGAGCTGCCAAGTCGGAATCAATCACATTACAGCTTCTCCACTGGATTTTGTCAAGGACCACTAGGTGGATAGCAGATTCCTTTTTTTCTTCCCCTATTTTTTTTTTAATCAGCTCACCCCAAGCAAGGCATTCCACTGCCACTATTGCGCATGAGGCTACATAGGGGAAGGTAAAGAGAAGGAGTGGTTAGACATAGGGAATGTCAGGAGGAAGGTGACAGATGAGTAAGGATACCAAGGATGAGGGTTGGGCAGATGGGAAGAGTGTTTGATAGAATGGGAGCAGGTTAGTGTGTTAGGAGGTGTCTATTGACCTTACATTTAAACCCCTGGAGATTGTAGCCGTCGGGGAAGCAATCGTGTGGAAGGGAATTCCACAGTCGGGAAGTGCGAGGAAAGAAACTGTTGGAGTAGAAGTTGCAACCGCAACTTCTACTCCAACAGTAGAAACTTTAAAACTTTCTCGTTTCTTCCATGTTTTATTCTTGGTATTCTCAGTGTCTTTATGTAAAACCACATCTCTGTTGTATCATGTCTCATCGTCATCTTTGAGAAAATTGTCCAGCGTTCACTGCCATATTGGAGGATTGATATTATATAGCGGCTGATCACTCTTTTCTTTGATTCAAATGACGTTTTTCTTAATACTTTGTTTAGCTTTTGAAAAAGCTATAATGAAGAAAGAGTATAATTTAGTGTTATACTAGAATATAATGTTCTGTTTGCTAAACTATCACCGTTTGTCGAGTTAGATTATTAAAGTGAGGAGAAAGTAAATGAAATGAAGTCATTACTCATACAGCAGAGGAAATACAACTTGAATAGTCCTAAGAAGCTATTTGCTAAAGAAAATCAAAGATAAAAGAATTTAAACTTGAAGAGAAAATAAAAAAATAAATCTTGGAAAAAGATTATTAAAAGAATCTATAAAGACAGAACTGGGATTAAATAAAGAAAATAGGCAAAAAAGAAATAAAGAACGTAACAAATAATAAACTAGAAAAGAAAGATATAAAACGAACAAAGCAAGGACAATTGACTGAGAATAGGAAAATAAAAGTGGAAGGAAAAACAAAGCAAAACAAGAAATAACAATAGATGAGTAAATAAACAGTGGAGAAAAAAAAAAAAAAGGAAAGAAAATGAAACCGAAAAAAAAAAAAATGGATGGAAATAAAAATAAACGACAAAGAGGAATAATGGGGATTGAAGACGGATTAGCAGTGGGCGATGGAGTCTAAATTGCGTCAATCCTATAAACATTCAGTTGCTAATTTTTCTTTATTTTCTTGTCTTCCGTTATTTATATCTGACTTATTCATTGCCGAAATTGAACCACCCTGTTGCTGTGTATATTACTGTCGCCATTTTGGGACGTTCTTCCGGTCGAAGATTTGAATCACATGTGCGCCTTTTCTGTCAACGCCTTATTGTCACGGACGAGTTTGCCCAAGTCGACAAAAAATTTAATTGCTAATGATGTAGATAATGTTCAAAGGAATTGATAGATTAGTTGAGGGATTATTGTGAAAACTCTCAAGCCAGTTCGTCGGACGACGCTATTTAGCCATAACAACATCATTACTGCAGTACTCGTTTGCATAGCACAGTGGATATAGCGTTGTATTGTTAGTTTAAAGGATGAGAATCCTATTCATAATATCATTTAGAAAGCAAAAGCAACTTCATTTAGAAGTTGATTTCAAAATAAAGCTTACGTTTATTATTATAAGCATCAACACTAACAGTAGATAGTGATTGTTATCCCAATTGTAATAATAATAATAATAATAATAATAATAATAATAATAATAATTTTTTTTAGTCTTTTCACTAGAAACTTTCAGGCAAATATAATGCATAATAATATGGATCCAAAATGCAGGTTTTGTGATAAGCACCAAGAAACAATAGACCACCTAATCTCAGGCTGTTCTGTGCTTGCTCCAAATGAATATAAAAATCGCCACGATAGAGTTGGGCAATATTTACACTGGGCAATGTGCAAACATTATGGAAAATCTGTAAACAAATACTGGTATGAACATCACCCAGCACCGGTTACAGAAATAGAAGATGTAACCATTCTATGGGATTACACCATCTACACAGACAGAAAAATTGAAGCAAACAGGCCAGACATTATTGTTAAAAACCAGAAGGAGAAAACTTGTCTATTAATTGATATGGCTTGTCCAGCGGATTGTAACATAGCAATCAAGGAATTTGAAAAACTGTCAAAATATAAAGACCTGGAAATTGAAATAGAAAAAATGTGGAAATTGAAAACAAGAGTTGTGCCAGTGATAGTAGGTGCACTTGGAATGATAAAAAATGGAACAAAACAACACATTGAAAGAATCCCTGGAAACCCCAGCTTAAGAGATATACAAAAAATTGTCTTATTAAGTACAGCCCACACACTAAGGAAAACTTTATCTATGTAATGCTAGGGATGATAGGTAAGATAGAAAAACATGAAATGGAGTCATAACAACACGCCACGACCTGCCTTAGGTCTCCCCGCAGACTTGGTTGGTAGTGAGACCAAAGCAGAAATCTAAATATGATGAAAAATGACATAATAATAATAATGATAATAATGTCAAGAAAGCAACAGAAAACCGTCACTGATTAATCCACACGCACGATAACATCAAAGACAGGTACTATGAGCATGAGCCATCAAATGTAACAGAAAACGATGTAGCTGTTTTTTTGGGAAATTCCAATCTAAATTGATAAATTAGTGAAGATCAACAAACCTAGTATAGTCGTAAACAGGGCCGTAGCTGAAAAAACACCGGGTACAGAGAAAATTGCCCGGATTTATTAGTTGACAAGTGATGACGTCATCAGTGTCATCTGTTTCCAGAAACTATGATTTTTGCTGATTCTTTCGGCTATTCCAATAGAAATTAGGCATAGAACGTGAACGAAAACAGGAAATCGGGTTCGGTTTTTCTGAGTATAACCAGTCTTTTCTCCCAAAATTAATAAATAAACAGATTTTTACTGCGTTCATTCGGATGTTTTCTTCGTTTTTCTTTCTTTCTTTCTTTCTTTCTTTCTTTCTTTCTTTCTTCCTTTGTTCGTGAATTGTTTAGTTTGATTTCTGACGAAGAAATTCTGACCGGATTTTCACTATGATTGCACGGATTGGCCCGGTCCCGTGCCCGGTGTGCCCGGTAGTCAGATACGGCCATGGTCGTAAATAGCAAGAAGGAAAGACCTTGTCTGTTCCTCTACATGTCTCTCCCTACAACCACCCCCCACAAAAAAAAAACCAATACTTCCGTGAAAATCGCAGAAATATCACTAAATGTAAAAATCTAGAAATAAAAAAAAATGACGGCATGTAGAGCGTGAAGACTAAAACAATAACAGTGGCAATATGTGCACTCAGTCTGGTTTAGAAAGAAATAGAAACACACCAAGAACAATCTCTAGCAATATCAGGATAGAAAGAAGATCCCCCGGCACTCCTTACATAACACGAGGTACTCAATCAATTAAATAAGTCCATCGCTCTCTAATGGTAGCTCTAGCTCCAGGAAATAGACTCGACTACACGGGTGAACAAAGCAGGGAATTAAGAAAAAAAAAACAAAAAAAAAACAAAAAACAAAACAAAAAAACAAAAAAAAAATCCCTGAATAATAAGTTTCAATGAAGCAATATATGCATCAGTAATAACTAAAAAATTAAACATCAAAGTATAAAAAAGCAGGCTCACAGAAATGAAGATTCACCTTGGAAAATAAAAATAAAAAATAAATTGAACAATTTAGAAATGAATTGTCAGTACCCGATAAACTAGCAAGAGCAATAAATGTAAGGACTAAAAAATGCAGAAGAGTCAAAAGAAAACACAAAATTAGTAAAGAAAATTAAGTCCTATCAGCTAAAGAAAACATAAAGCAAACGAGACAATTGAAGGCTCAAAGAGTCAGATGTATTGAAAAAAAAAAGATCAAGATTCTACAGACGGCACAAGATCTTTCAAACCGATGCGAAGAAATTTTTATAGAGAAACTGGTTGTATAGCTCGGTGTTGCCATGGGGATTTTTAGTAGTTATGTTGAAATGCTAAGTTCAAGTGCTTATTCAAAAAGCTCCAGTATGAGGTGGCTGTGACACGCAAGTTAAAAAAAATGCGAGATAAGTATTGTTTTTTGTTTTATTTGTATAACGGGATTCATGCTTGGTCAATTTTGCCAATAAACGGGAATGATGTATTTACAATTGGAAGAGGGAGGGCGGGCGTTACGGGAGCCTGTAATGTGATGCGATGACGTTGTGACTAAGAAAAAGTGGATGCATTGTCCTTGCAACGTAGGAGGGGTTAGCACCTTGTAGAAAACATGAAATTGTTATGGCATATGATAAGTTAGAAGTTACAAAAAAAAATACCGATTTTGTTGGAATACAAGCATTTCGGAGAAATAAACGATCGCAAAAAGTAACATTTTCTATTAATTTTTGCCGCACCCTGTGTGTCAACTGAAATTTTGTTTTCGCATATCAAGGCATCAGACACTTGATCTACCAGTGACTCGATTTTGGATGAGTTTTAAGTGAAGCGTCTTTGAGAGATGCTTAAAAGTGCGCAAAAGATCACCCGAAATTATATCTGTCGTTATTTTTGACGAACCCTGTACATTGATTCGAAAAATCTTTCAAAACCTTGATCTACAAATTACCTGATTTCGGTTGAATAAGGCATTTCGGAGAAGCGTTTCGGTGATTTATGCCCTACTCTAAAATCGATTCGAAAAACTTTCGTGGACATCAGCGGTTCATGTCATGGTTAACAAGTGACCCAACTTTGGTTGAAATTGGACCAAGGGTTTCGGCGGAGTAGGGTTCATTAGAACGGGGGCACACAAACACAGAGAGACAGACAGACAGCTGTATCCATTTATATATATATATATATATATATATATATATATATATATATATATAATCTAAACTTATTTATAAATGAAACTTTGTCTGTGTGGGTGTATGTGTCTGTGTGTGTCTGTTACCTATAGACTCCGAAACGGCTGAACCGATTTTCTTGAAAATTTACACAGTTGTACTATAAGCGTCTGCGATAAATACCGAAAATCGATAATCGAAAAAATCGGGTTATAGAAGGAGTGGTCCGATTTTAATCAAATTTGATACACTCATAGACAAAAACATAAGAAACGATATTCAAAGATTTCAAGGTTGCAGTTCTTAAAATAGTGCTGAAAATCGATAATATATATATATATATATATATATATATATATATATATATATATATATATATATAAAAGGCAAGATGTTTGTGTGTGTGTCTGTTTATCTGCCTGTATGTCTGTATTTTTTTCAGCCCTTTTGTTTTAGCTTTTGCTTCGGGATTGGCTCTAAGTAGGTATAATTGTAGTTCTTAGTCTCAGCCATGATACCATTTACTCAGAGGACTTATTTAGCCTTCAAAATTCAGTTTACGACGAAAAAAACTTATTTGATATGGATACCATGAAATCAAAATTTAACTTACATCCATTCATTTTTCTTTCAGTCTACGTTTTCGCTTTAACTGGAAACAACTATTGGTTTTTAGTCTTTCGTCCCAACGTCCAAAGAGTCTGAGCTCCAGGACCATGGATTAGTTTTAGAGCTTTCATTAGACCCGAGCAACGCTAGGCTATAGTTCCAGTCTCTCTCTCTCTCTCTCTCTCTCTCTCTATATATATATATATATATATATATATATATATATATAAACAAAAAAATTGAAGTGACAACCCCCAACAATGGAAGGGGTTATATAGTTCTAGGAAAAAAATATGGACTTGCCCTATAGAAAATAACATGCAAACTGGATTACAATAGGTGGAACGAATGAAAAATATATCGGAACAAACACGGTCTCGAATTACAGTAGTGGATGTTAAAAGTGCACTGAAAAAATCACACAACTGGAAATCTCCAGGAATAGATAAAATTCTTAACTTCTGGCTCTATTATCTAAATACAGCACACAAAGATCTATCAAAAGGAATTCCATAAAAAGTCAATGATCCTACTAAAGTTTTGACATGAGTAACCAAAGGAATTACCTTCCTTCTACCTAAGAATAGTGACAGAAATTTCTAAAATTACGATAGACCAATTGCATGTCTACCCACTGTTTACAAACTGTTGATATCTATTCTGTTAAAACAGACATATTTCTCCTTAGAAAACAATGACACGCTATCTCTTGTACAAAAAGGATGCAAAGGTGGCTCTTACATGTGTAAAGACCAATGACCTAGAATTATCTTGGAAAACTGCTTCAACCCAGTACTGCCTGGATAGATCACCGTAAGGCAAAGTGTACCCCATTCCTGGATTCTAAAGTATTTAATTATATACAAGGCATCTTCAAGCGCCACCAATTTAATATATATAAAAAAAAACAAAACAAAAAAAACAAAAAGAAACAAACAAACAAAAACGCAACACTTTAATCATATAAATGAAATCATAAGTCTAGTGAAATAAACAGCAACAGAGGAATATTTCAAGGTAACTATGTCTCTCTGATTATTTTGTATATTCCTAATAGTATTAAATAGCAAACATAACAAGACGGAATATGACTATAAGATACTCCCCAACCAATAAATAAATAAATAAATAGAATAAAATAAGCCATCTATTTCATCTATTTGGATGAAGTTGTATGCTGGGAGTGATAGTGTTGTTGATTCCGGGCGAGGAACTGCACAAAATAATGAACAACAAAACAGATATGGAGATAGAAAAGTAGGTTATATTGAACGTAACTATTAGTAAGAAATAAATATATACAAGTCTTGAAGTGAAGTCGTTGAAAATAGTATATCCGTGTATATTATTCTAGCTGATGCGGTAATCTCTGGGTAACTTCGGTATCTCTCGGTAACTTACGTATCAGTTCCGGTACACTCCGATAACTCTAATAGATTTTTACTATCACTCTCAACTCTCAACTGCCGTTCTCTCTATGGCAGAAGTATATGTATACTCAGTTGAGTTCATTATCATATACAAGGGGAGATCCCACAACAGATAGTGAGGTGGAAGGTTACCTAAAAACAATAAAGTGTTTTGGTGGCAGTAATAGTAGTTGCGCTTGGAATGATAAAGAAAGAAAAAAATGATGGTTGCTCACAGTTGAGAGTGTTCTGTAACTGAGCCCCTAATCTTGAAAAATCTATTCCATGATTCGAATGAGGCGTATTGCTTCTTGCGTTTGATAATAATATGCCAACAAAAGTAGAGTTCAAAAACGCAGATTCGTGTATTGTGTCTGTTCTATTGAACCGGACAGACTCTCTAGTTATCCGATGATTGTCAGCTTCTTTTCTAATAAGTGCTTCATGTGTCGACTAGAAAATAAGTCTACAGTCAGATATCAAAACGTCACTGCTGCGGCTGTTGGTCAAACAATTTATTTCTGCTTTAAAGTAAACTTTCTGAAATTACGAACAAAAGAATGCTAGAAATAGAGAACTGATAGAGTGCTTTTTAAGGTAACATTCCAGAGACTAGGTGACAAATAAAACAGATCTTGGCATAAAAAGAGATTGATTTTCTCTTCTAGAGCGCATGAATATGAACAGCTACTGGATTTGAAGAAGTATATCTACGGAATAAAAATCATTGAATACATTTGAAAATGTATCAGAGGAGCAATAAATGATAGAAATTTGACAAAACTGATATAGTCGAACAAAGAACACTTGAAAAAGAAAATGGAATCCCTCATAATAGCAACCTGCAAAAATTGCATTGGAATAAACTATATCGAAATAAAAATAGACAATTCGTCATAAAATACTAAATATCTTTTATTATATACATGTACGTTTTATACTACTTAATAGGCAGAAGTAGGTTGGTTTGTGGTTTGTATTCGACGATACAAATAGATCATATATGTTTAACTAGCAGTATAGCCCGACGTTGCTCGGGTGTAATGAAAGCTTTAAAACTAATCCATGGTCCTGGAGCCCAGACCCAGCCTAAAGCATATTTGTGTGAAGTTTGGTAAGAATCGGATAAAAATTGTGAATTTGTATAAAGGACATTACAGACAGATAAACAGACACACACACAAACATCTTGCCTTATATATATATATATATATATATATATATATATATATATATATATATAATCGATTTTCTGCACTATTGTAAGAACTGCAACCTTGAAACTTCTGAATATCGTTTCTTATGTCTTTGTCTATGAGTGTATCAAATTTTATCAAAATCGGACCACTCCTTCTATAACCCGATTTTTTCGATTATCGACTTTCGATATTTATCGGGGGTACCTTGACACAAAACCTAGCTAAGAACACTCACAGACGCTTATAGTACAACTGTGTAAATTTTCAAGAAAATCAGTTCAGCCGTTATGGAGTCTATAGGTAACGGACACACATACACACACACATACACATACAGATACAAAGTTCCAGTTATAAATAAGTTTAGATTAAGAAGGGAAAACGGAAAAATTCTTAATTAAGAAGAGAAAATAAAAAAATAAAAATTATTTGGGACTTTAAAATCAAACGGATTACATCAATCCAGGCCAGGAGAGTGGCTCTTGTCATTGTCAACAAATGCATGAATATCCGCCAGTTAATTGATCTTGACTTACTCGGTCGTTCGTAAAGAATAAAAAAATATATGGAATATGGAATTGACAATTGTAAGCATCATTACTTGATTGCTAAGAATTGTTTCAAGGGAAAGTTTTGTAAAAATCTGGAAAAAATGGAAAGCAGAACAAAAAGTGAAACCATTCAGATATCAACAACACAAACATAAACAGAATTATATAGAATTGTTCTAGCTCAGTGAAGAGATTTAATATCACTTGATTGTCAGCGGTAGGGACCTCGGAGATCCTTGGTAAATTGGCCTTGTGCCAAACACGTCCGGAGTCCCCACAATTTAAATATCAGAAAGTTGAAGGTTGGATGTTGAAATATGAAAGGATAAAATATTTCGCGTGTACATTAAAGTAAAGATTTATTAACAGAATGACAAAATTGTGAGAAGAAAAATATAAGTGAAATTTTGTTAACTGAACACGATAACCCATTTGTGAGAAGAAAAGTGTTAATTGAGAAAATGCATGTAGCTTTGTTGTTAAAATTGTTCAAAAAGAGAGGCAAGTTTTTAAAATGGTCGCTCGGAAGTTTAGAGTTCATGGTCTGATAGAAGCAGAATGTAAAATCTTATGTTCCTTCCTCTTTTTGGTAGGTTGGCGACAGAGTGAGAGAAGGTTAAACGAATAAAGAAATTGAACTTAGCGCGTTCTGTTGTCGTTGTTGTTGTTGTTGCTCTCTTTGGCGGCGTGGAGTGGAAATGAAAATTGGAAGAAAAGGTCGAATGAATCTGTGACGCGCCCTTACGTCCGGGTGGCGTAGAGTGAAAAAGAAGAAAAGAAAATTGGAAGAAGAGGTCAACGAGACGTGACAGAGTCAGCTTGAAGTTTCTTCCTTATATTATGAGATGCTCCCATTCTGACTGCTTTGACCGGTTACGGAATATCTATAAGTAGTGAATCTGATCATGTGACCGGCTTCAGCGATCATTTTCGCTTGTTAGTGTGAAAAAACGTCATACATGAATTTTCTATTTTTAATCCAATCAAGATCCAGAATTTTGCTTTTCACACTGACTTGCGAACTTTTCTTGGTCTGGGTTTTTTCAAAATGCTTTTAGTCGTTTGGATCCGATTTTGCGGATGTGCAATTTTACTTTGTGTGTTTTAGTTAGTTGATATAGGATTTATATCCTATACAGCGAAACCCATCACATAAAATTGGTGTCAATCAACGACGTAAACATTAACGTTAGAAATGTTAATGAAGACTAAACAATAATCTGATATAATTACCTTTCATAAGACGTATGCAAACTTTGGACAGAATTTTAATAGCAGATGATCTTATGATTGTCATTGCACAAATCATGAATGTTTATCAAGACGAATTTGTAAAGTGAAGATTTTAAAAACAAAGTGGAAACGTGTTACTTCAGATCTAATTATATCTACAAAACTCAATATATGAGGATTTATAAACCAATTTTCGAGTTTTATAATATTAATTTTAACAGTTTCTTTTATGAATTTCTTGTTTATCTTCGTAAATTTTACTTTTTACGTCATTTATGCTTTTTTTGTCCGTTCATATTTCAGTTTAAATCTAAGTTTTGTTTAATTTATATCTTCATTTGTTTTCTACTGTTTAATTCTTAAATATTAAGTGTGTGTAAAATAATTTTTAAAAACTAATGATTGTCTATACTAACATTTCTCAACCAGTGCCTCCGGATGCATTAATTTGCCCTGAAAGGAAGACAGGTGCACCCCAAATTAACAGGAGAGTAATTTATGAATTATTTTTATATTAAAAAAAAAATCTTTATTTTTAAAAGCTAGAGACACCAAGCAGAGCTTCCACATCTAAGTCAAAACTTTGTCATTTGATATTTAAAAATGGATGCTGAATTCCTTAATTTTTAGGGAGTAGATAATCCTTTCCGTTTTTTTTTCAACGAATTTTAATGTCATTATCGATCTTTCTAAAAAAAAAAAAAAGAATAACAATTGCAGATTCTTCATAAATTCCTTGAAATGAAAATTGTACTTTAGGAAAGTTATTTAGAGTAGGTTTCTCATAAATAAGGACTGATTAAAAAAAATACCAAAGCACATAACACAAGTATACCTAACATTGTTCGTACTGTGTTGTCCTAATTTCCGTTGCCATATTAACGACATTTCGGCTGTTGTACGCTCCAGCCTTCTTCAGATAATTTAGATTGACTGGGCCATGTACCTAGACCTTTCGTTAAATCTATTGACTTGTACATAAAAGTTGTGAGTTCAATACCTGGCCAAAGCAGAGGTGAACAAAAACTTCGAGAGTTGAGTTAATGGCAGATAACTGATACGAAAACATATGGAAGAAGCCTCCCGATGGACGAAATAAAGGGTTCAGTTTGAAATTCTAGTTTCCTGAAGAAGGTTGGTACGTACAACAGCCGAAGCGTCGTGAATATTGCAACGAAGATGAGGAAAACAGTCCAACAATAGTATACAATAGTATACAAAATTACAATACCTCATCTCGGAAATACAGACAACCTTACTTAAATATACAATGTAATTTCTTAAAAATAAATGCGTATTTTACGAGATGTCTTCATTATAGTCTTATTTTCAAATGTCATAGCGATTAAATATATTAAAATTTAAAGTGTGCCCTACAGTTTTAGCTATTCTACAATTGCGCGCTGAAATAAGTATTGTTAGAAACACCGGTGTATACAGTTGAACACTGATTTTTCATTGTAAAGTTTTGCAAATCTTTAATACAACTCTATATGTATATATGTAGTGATTTATTTATCTATGTAGGCTTATGTGAGTATGCACAAATATATTTTTAATATTTTCCATGTATAAAATATTTTTTGCTCAAGAAAATCTAGAGATAAAGTAATTTGATTATGAATTTAGAAAGAAGATAATTTAGTCGCGAATAAGTTTCTTAAATGTATCCTTTGCTCTGATTGTAAATGACTAGTAACCAGGATATTTACTGAAAATAGGATGCACTAAAACAATTAGATATTTGAGCCACTGATATTTCAAAATGCTGACTAGGGAAAAAAAGTATTGATCGGTTTGAAATTAAAAGAAAATTTACTTTGGTAAATTAAATAAGCAAATAAATATGTATTCATTCTTATTAAAATAACTGCGAGGTTTTGCGTAAATATTTCTTCACAAGTGTAACTATGTGAATGTTTAAGTAAAACTTTGGGACTAATTTATGGATATGAACAACTACTTTTTAATCTTCTGATTGATACATAATTATCTATGATTAGCAAATAATTACGTCTAATGATATAAAGGCGACTTTCAGTCTATAATGCAGCCAATATTTAACTGTTAGTTGATTATGACAAATGAAGGTGAGACAGACAGTCAAGTAAGTGTACTTGATGAGATATTTATGAATTCACATACATGTTCTTGTAAGCATAGATGCGTATGTCTGCTGATTAGCTGCGTTTTGAATGTGTATATATATATATATATGTGTGTGTGTGTGTGTGTGTGTGTGTGTGTGTGTGTATGTATGGTTATGCTTGCATGAATTGCTTTAAATATAGGAGTATGTATTCAGTGATTAACTGTCGATGTTTTTTTTTGTGTATGTGCGAATTTGTAATTACATTTGTACGCATATGTCTATGTATGGTTCTCATCGTGTTGTCTAAATATTATCACTCACACACACACACACACACACACACACATATATATATGTATATATATATATATATATATATAATAAAGTTTTGTAATTTGCTTGAAGCATTGTGTATATTAGGTATATGGTTATGTCTTGAACGCTGTCACAATGCGTTTAGTAAAATAAAGGAAGGTGAAGAAGTTTTGGGGTATTACATTTTAGGGTATTACCTTTTATTATCCATTAATATTTCGAGATCAAAATCTCATCTTCAGAATGGCAGAGAAGCGTGTGTCTGTCCGAATGAGTCCGTGCCTTTCAAGGAATGGTCATTCCTGGCTGCTGCTGCTGCTGTCATTAATTTTTTCTGTGTTTGTGTGTGTGTGTAAGTGTGTTAGAGCATGTGTGTGTGTGTGTGTGTGTGTGTGTTTATGGTATATGTGTGATTTAGAGTTGGGACCTTTTTCTGGTCTGATATATATATATATATATCACCGTCATGATGCCTTCTCTTCGCGAACGACGATTCGAGAAGGGGCTACACAGGAGTTAGGTTTTACAAATTGGGTACCAGAGCGCTTCTAGTGGTACCAAATTAATGGTGCAATCTCTTCTCTTGTCTTAGTGTTTCAGATTATTTCAATGAGGGCGATCGCTTTGAAAATAACGTGGCTTTTTGAAGACCAACTTCTGTTACGAATATACGGTAGTCGATATCGCAAGAGGCGCGAGTCTTATTTATTTTTTAAGAGAATCTCTGTTTCCTTTTCGTAGTGCCTATCGCTTCCATTCTCCAGAGTTTAGCTTACTAAGCAAGAGTTTTCCATACTTCATACGTTGCCAGCAGTGCCGTTGTGATTTTTGTTGTCAGTGTAGTGCATTTGTAAGTTGGAGAATACACATTGAAGAATGTAGCATTTAGTTTGTGTTTGTTCAGAAAGATGTGCAAAAGGTTGATACTTTCAATGTGATTAAGTGAATTTCGAATTGATGAAATTCTTCAAAATCAAGAAGACAATTCCTTTATTTTTCGGCTTTACTTGAGAATGTAACCAGTTTCGTTTTCTTTCTGGCAAGCGCATATCGCTGATCACGGCAATATTAATGATTAGCTTTTCAAGTTCGGGAGCAACCAGAGCAGTTACGCTTTGTGGTCTAGTTCCCTCGGTTATGCACCGCTTGCTTCTTATGCTACAGCAGTCGAGTTTATGTGTCGAGATTTTTCATTTGTCGCGGTAAACCAGTGGTTCTCTATATTTTCTAGCTGCTACCAGGTCATATCCCCAACTTCCACTCCTATATCCATATGAGGACATTTCTTTAATGGCATGAGGAATATTGCAAATTTAAAACAACTAATCTAATACTAATAATCTAAACACGTACATTTTCGCTTTTCTTAGATGTCATTAAATAAAGTGTGGAGAGACAAACATTGGTGGGTATATCGCTACGCCGACAAACTTAGTGCAATACCCCTGCAGACATCGGTTGTCTGACTTGGCTGGCATGTGGTGCGTCTTGTTTACATAACGTCAGCAAGATACGATGAAACGTTCGGACTTTTAACTTAGACAATGAAATAAAGTTACGCGATCGTATATAACTTTTATGTTAATTTTATTCTTTGTAAAGGTACGTGTTCCTTAAAAATAGCTTATATTTTGTCAAATCAGTCAGTTAATTGCCATACGTGATACACGCTTGAGCAATCATGTCTCTTTCGCGAGTATGCAGAAGATTTTCCCGCGATAGGTTGCCATTACTTTCTGTCGTAGACAGATTGCTAAGGCAATATATAGAACCCAATCTGTTCTGCTATTCAACCCATAGCTGGAGGGAGAAGAGATGGATTAATATCTTTCCTAAGAGTATTTGTGTGCATCCTAAGTGGATGAAACGAATTCGACTGAAATTCGAACACGGCTCCATTACATCACAACGCACATTTTGTAATATAGACATGGTTTTAATGCCTCCCTACCAGCATCCTTTTTTCTAATAGCCCTCTTATTTCCTCATTGCTTCGTGGCTTGTTCTTTTAGCGTCCTTAAGAATATGGCGGGGGCGGTACTACCCACTTTATGAATCCCTGCCGTAAACCAACTGGGGGAATGATAATCAGATTTAATTTTCGTCAACTTTTGTTGGTTCCTTCTATTAGAGCTGGTATTCCCTGGAGGGGGGCTAATTGATCACTTAGGGTAATATCAGATGGTGCAGTTGTCCGCACTAATCGACTAATGGTCCTTCGGCCGCTTGCATGCAGGATTAAAACTGGGGATTCTATTTGGATATCTCAACTGCTGATTTCAGCTTACCTCAAAGCTATTATGGCAGTGCTTTCGAGGATTGAATGATTGACCCGCGTAGTGGTGATATTTAAATTGAGCGCGACCATCCCTTTCCTTCAAACCTAAGGACTGCTTGTCATAGTTTTGCAATATGAAACGATAACATCAAGTTCCCTGAAATGTGTTCTTATATATATTGACTTCTCACTCCAATTCGACCACTCCATCACCTTCCATGACATACTTTTAAAGTACAATTTCAATTATCCGAGAATAGACAATTTTCTCTGTATCTATTTTTCAAGGTTCATAACAAAATGCTATTGTTTTATCACCTTGTTATTAATTATTCTGACGTTCTTTTTGTAAACTACAGAGATCTTGTTTTAAAATAGTTTTAGATCAAAACATCCTTAATTCTTATAGTGTCAAAATCGATTTCACTTTAAAAGTTCCAAATTATTACTATCCCATGAGTAATCTGATATCCTTTATATACTTACAAAAAGATTGTATTTCTAAATTAACTTTCTGTATATTAAAGTCTTTACAGCATAACAACATCTTGGTTATTCGAAGACAGTCTCTCTTTCACTTGTTTTTTCTCTCTTTTATTATTATTATTTTAGGGGTGACATCGTCCCTGCCACACGGATAATCATAAATTAGTATAGAAAATTTTAGCTTCATTTTGCTGTGCAAAGCACACTAATTTGAAAATTCTTGCAAAAATCAGATAATTGCCGATAATTGTTGAATTTTAATGAAACTTTCAGAACTTGTTCACAAATGAATAAGAATGAAATTACTGGAAAGTAATTGACACTCACCTGAAGCGAGCTGAATATAAAATGCTCCTCATACCAATAACATTTCCACCGAGCTTCTCTACGGCATATGATTTCATTGAACTTCTTTTGATCCTTTCGAATTTATATTTAAATTGGGGTCATCAGGAGAGAATGTGCGCCGTTTCGGGGCCTTCCTCTCAACGGTTTTACTTGCACACCGGCCCCCTCACTGATGTGAGGGTCCATTATAACGATATACATGTGTAGTTATACTTGTTCAAATGTCTAACGGTGAAATTAAATTTACGAAAAACGGCAAACCTTGCGTTCCGAGAATGCAACGTGAACCTCATTACGCATTCACGATCAGTCGTCATGCCGTCATGTTAGCTGAAACACTCCACGGAATATTTCTTTTCTTCCATATCTACATAGAACTATTTTCAGGGATATCTATTAGGCGTTTCATACTTTTGGTCCTGTTACGCCCTTTGATTCCAATTTGACCCAGAAATTGGTATAGAATGGCTGCAACGAAACCCCTTGCTTCAATTTCCACTACTCTAACAATTACATTATACCCCTCCTTTATTAGCTCTGATTTTAGATTTTTATATTTATTAGTTTTATAATCGTGGCTTTGTTCCATCCTGCTTTCATATGGTACTGTTAATTCAACCAAGATGATTTTATAATTCACCCTTGATAGAAGAACAATATCTGGTCGTAGACCTTTACTTGATATTATTTTGGGGTAATCATTATGCCAACCAGGAAGGTCTGCAGATACCTCCCAAATGCCACCAGAACTAAGGAGATTTTTTCCGGGTATAGCTTGATAAAATCATAAATAAAATTATTTCTGAAAATTATAAATAAAATTATTTCTGAAACATTTATTTGAAAAATTTCGTAAATTTAATTTCACCGTTAGACATCAGAAAAAATTCTCGCCAAAAATATTTTTAACCTATCACTTATTAATTTTATGAAAATTCGAGAAATCCATTTTTGAAGAGCTTAATGTTTATATTAGTTAAAAAGACAATTGCTTGGAGAATTTAAATCATAGATAATTTTTTCAAACAGGACCCCAAGTTACAGAAAATCTGCTCTGAATAGGAAAATAACAAATGCAATAAAACTAAGAATCTATTTAATTAGAAAACCTTTTATGAATAAAAAAAAAATTCCTATGATTAATATGCTTTTCCAAAAATTGTTTACATTTTTAAAACGGTCCTGGATATGACAGTAAACTGCATCCAGCAGCAAGGCCTCTGATTGGGAGGTTGTGAGGCGCATGGAACCACCTCTTAATTGCTGTTGTTCACAGGTTCACCCTGACTCGGAGTGGTAGCACTTGTTAGGGTCTCAGCTATGGGTAAATAGTTAGCCCCCAAACTGGGGTCAAAACACTACAAAAGTATAAAAATACACTTATATATATATATATATATATATATATATATATATATATATATATATATATATACTTTTATAGAAAAATATACATTTTTAAAATGAAATATATTACCAACTATACATTTTTTGAAGAAAAAAATTATTACCATTACACAATTTTGAAGAAAAAAATATTGCCATCATACATTTTTGAAGGAAAAATTATTACCAGCAATACATTTTTGAATACAAAACTAGAAGACCTCTTCAATTTTCAAAATAAAATAAAAATAAAAAAAATTTTCGTCAAAATCTAAATGAACCGAACGTTAAAAAATATCTTTAAACTCTACCTTTTCGGCATTAAATAACCCACAGTGGTGTTGATATGCCGTTAAACAAAACTCAAACTCAGACTCAAACATTTAAAAAAAAATTTAATTATCTATTATTTAATAGCATTTAGGTGATATTGTTATTAAAGAAAAACTATATTTATTAATCATATATGGTAAAGCTTATTACAATTCAGTGACCCCCAGTATCTTAAAAAGAATTTTGAATATTTTTTGTGCGTGTATGAATACAAACGTCCACACAAGACATTATCAGATCATAAGATCGGTAACTACATTAAATATAAAATTTATATTTTTCTAATATTTCGCCGACAAGCGTATTCGTAAGTAAGACTATAAAAATCAAAGTATCAAAAATTCAATAAGAATAGATTACTAAGTATATTTTTACTGGGTAGTTAAAAATTTTATATAATAAACGCGTTCACGTTTTATTCATCAAGTAATTTTTACAGTTATGTCCGCTTTACTTAAAAATGTCAAACATCAGGTTATCAGAAAATGTGTTACAAAAAAGAATTCACCTCCGTGTTAAAAATGCTTTTCTCGTTATATTTTAAACTAAAAGTAAGTAATATGTGTTTTAATTCAGATTAATTAATCCTTAAGTCAGTCTTCCTTAAATACAATTTCAGAAAAGTACATTTTATTTTTGAGAGATTTTTTAATAAAGAGAATTATGTTGTGTTGACAGATTTGTCAATACTTCCGATTTTAGCATTTTCAAAAGCAAAAAGTTATTCCAGTCAATTTAAGGATACAGTGGAGGCACGTTAGAGTAATGGACAGCGGCTCGGATTAATAAATCAGAGACAAGTTCGAATTCCTGTCGAGTTCATTGTATTCATGTAACCTTGGGAAAGGTATAAATCCATCTCTACCCCCACCAACTGTAGGTAAATAGCAGAACAGACTGGGCTCTATAGTTTTGGTTGTGAACCGATCTAGGTGAAGGAAAAATTTGTGTTGAAACCACCTTGGTGGTTTTCCTTTTAAACTTATGAGACGAGGGACGCAAAAGGAACCGGCAAGCTATTGAACTCTTCTTCCTTGAATGTCACCATGAACCACAATTGTGAGATGGAGGGGAGTGGTAACTACATCAGCACTAAATGTGCTAACTGAACGAGATGCAATTTAAAATGCATTTTAAACATTCGGTATCACTTTTTTGTTTTCTTAATTTTATACCAAATTATTTATGTTCTCGTTTTCATCACAAGTGTTACTAACGTTAAAACGATCTTTTATTTAAGTACAGTCAACTTTTTGTACTTTTGTGGAACCTCTTGTTGGCATACAGAAGGCGCTTACCTTCCTTTGGTCGAGGTAAGTCACGTGGGTCTCATGGCAGCTGCTTCGTGACGTAACTCCACACAGTGACACAAGCGCTAGTCATTTTTCAGTTCGATGACAGCAACCAAATGAGAAGGTCATTTTTTTTTATACCTGGGTCCTTTGGTCCAAGCTGAGACTAAATCTTTTTCATAGTGCCGTATCCCGTTTGGACAAGCAGCTTACAAACACATTTAGACATATATGAATCCGGCCGTATTCCTTTGTGGCATAGATGAATCTTGCCGTATCCAGTTGCGGTCGTGATATATGTGATATGTATTTCTCCACGTGACGACACTTATATAAATGTATAATTTTGTGTATGTCACAGCATATAAAAGTGTTTGTCATTCGTATTTCCTTTTAGCCTTCTCGTTACACCTTGAAATAGTTTAATTTTCCTGTTTCAGGAAACTCCGGCGTAGAAATTATTATATACCTTCATTAATATATATCTCACCTATATACTTGTATTGTAATTCACGTGGTAAACATAATATACAATGATACACGAATCTATCACGTACAGGTCCTGTCCACGAATAAGTGAAGGCGGTTTCACTCAAACGTCATAGACATTCCTTATAATTATAATAATTTCCCTGTGATTATAATAATTTTAAATAATATAAGAATAAGAATATAAGAAGAATATAATTTTAAATAATATAAGAATAAGAATATAAGAATATAATTTTGAATAATATAAGAATAAGAATATAAGAATATAATTTTAAATAATATAAGAATATAATTTTAAATAATATAAGAATAAGAATATAAGAAGAATATAATT
Organism: Ascarosepion bandense; assembly: GCA_037127315.1. NCBI lineage: Eukaryota > Metazoa > Mollusca > Cephalopoda > Sepiida > Sepiidae > Ascarosepion > Ascarosepion bandense. The sequence goes on along the minus strand of JBBBDQ010028676.1, from coordinate 99,157 downwards.
TTAAATAATATAAAAATAAGAATATAAGAAGAATATAATTTTAAATAATATAAGAATAAGAATATAAAAATATAATTTTGAATAATATAAGAATAACAATATAAGAATATAATTTTAAATAATATAAGAATAAGAATATAAGAAGAATATAATTTTAAATAATATAAGAATAAGAATATAAGAAGAATATAATTTTAAATAATATAAGAATAAGAATATAAGAAGAATATAATTTTAAATAATATAAGAATAAGAATATAAGAATATAATTTTAAATAATATAAGAATAAGAATATAAGAAGAATATAATTTTAAATAATATAAGAATAAGAATATAAGAATATAATTTTAAATAATATAAGAATAAGAATATAAGAAGAATATAATTTTAAATAATATAAGAATAAGAATATAAGAATATAATTTTAAATAATATAAGAATAAGAATATAAGAAGAATATAATTTTAAATAATATAAGAATAAGAATATAAGAAGAATATAATTTTAAATAATATAAGAATAAGAATATAAGAATATAATTTTAAATAATATAATATAAGAATATAAAAAGAATATAATTTTAAATAATATAAGAATAAGAATATAAGAATATAATTTTAAATAATATAAGAATAAGAATATAAAAATATAATTTTAAATAATATAAGAATAAGAATATAAGAATACAATTTTAAATAATATAAGAATAAGAATATAAAAATATAATTTTAAATAATATAAGAATAAGAATATAAGAATATAATTTTAAATAATATAAGAATAAGAATATAAGAACAATATAATTTTAAATAATATAAGAATAAGAATATAAGAATATAATTTTAAATAATATAAGAATAAGAATATAAGAACAATATAATTTTAAATAATATAAGAATAAGAATATAAGAAGAATATAATTTTAAATAATATAAGAATAAGAATATAAGAATATAATTTTAAATAATATAAGAATAAGAATATAAGAAGAATATAATTTTAAATAATATAAGAATAAGAATATAAGAATATAATTTTAAATAATATAAGAATAAGAATATAAAAATATAATTTTAAATAATATAAGAATAAGAATATAAGAATATAATTTTAAATAATATAAGAATAAGAATATAAGAAGAATATAATTTTAAATAATATAAGAATAAGAATATAAGAATATAATTTTAAATAATATAAGAATAAAAATATAAGAAGAATATAATTTTAAATAATATAAGAATAAGAATATAAGAATATAATTTTAAATAATATAAGAATAAGAATATAAGAACAATATAATTTTAAATAATATAAGAATAAGAATATAAGAATATAATTTTAAATAATATAAGAATAAGAATATAAAAATATAATTTTAAATAATATAAGAATAAGAATATAAGAATATAATTTTAAATAATATAAGAATAAGAATATAAGAAGAATATAATTTTAAATAATATAAGAATAAGAATATAAGAATATAATTTTAAATAATATAAGAATAAGAATATAAGAAGAATATCATTTAAAATAATATATGAAGCCTTTATTTTGATAAATAATTTTTCTAACAATATACTGTAGATATTTAGTAAATTTACGAATATAAAATGAAACAAAAATTTCTGAAAAATGCATTAGTCTATTTATCACCGATCTCTTGCGGAACTCTAGGGTTCTGGGGAACCTTGGTTGTGAAACATTGGTCATTATACAAGAAGGGTGAGTTGTGCAACGGCAGAGTAGGTTTATCTCGAAATTAAATACTGTCACATTTTTTTTTTAAATCGTCTCATTCTTTTTATATGATTTTAAAATTGATACCTTTTCTCTTGATGCCAATCATTCAACCATATTTGAGAAACGACTGTGAACTAAAAATCATGTGTATTGTCTTACACATACTCTACCGCCCATAATTATTAGACGAACACAGATTTTTTTTTAAAGAAATCATGTATTTCATACTATTTTAGTATTTATTGTCAAATGAAAATAGAATGATTTTTGTTATTATTACTTTAGAAAATTTTACAAGCAAAGATGAACTCGTCCGAATCATCCTTAATTTCCTTCATTCTTTCATTGATGAAACTACAATATAGGTAATTATTAAATATTTATAAATTCATTTGATGCACATGTTATTGTGCAATATTAACAAAAGAACCATTGTATTTTCATCTACAATGATTCACTTGGCAATAAATAGTTAAAAATAGTTTGAAATATATCACTTTTTTAAATGACTGGGGTAGCATAATAACTATAGCCATTAGTGTATATGCACGCATATACACACAAATATATTTGCGCACACACTCATATACACAGGTACTTACAATTAAATAAAGATTTTAAGATATACATTTAAAAGAACCACGAGCAGATTCAACTTGCACAGTCTTATATTAACGCAAAATCAAAAATACCCACGTCTATTGAACAGGTTAAGAGGCTCATCCCTTGTTCCCTGTTTAGGATATGGTTTCCGGCTTTCTCTTTTCAAATCTTCTCATTTTGTTTTTTGTTTTTTTCAATTGGAGTAGATAGATCTATCTATCGCCCGGTTCACACTCCACCCACGTCTATTGAACAGGTGTAAAGGCTCATCCCTTGTTCCCTGATTAGGATGTGGTTTCCGGCTTTCTCTTTTCAAATCTTCTCACTTTGTTTTGTTTTTTTTTCAATTGGAGTAGATAGATCTATCTATCGCCCGGTTCACATTCCACCCACGTCTATTGAACAGGTTAAGAGGCTCATCCCTTGTTCCCTGTTTAGGATGTGGTTTCCGGCTTTCTCTTTTCAAATCTTCTCACTTTGTTTTTTTTTCGGTTGGAGTAGATAGATCTATCTATCGCTCGGTTCACACTCCACCCACCTTATATTGAACAGGTTAAGAGGCTCATTCTTTGTTCCCTGTTTAGGATGTGGTTTCCGGCTTTCTCTTTTCCAATCTTTTCACTATTACGTAGCCTCCTGCACATCAGTGGCGTTACCGCCTTGCTCGGGGTGATACGATTAACAAAAAAAGAAAAAAAAAGAAAAACAGTCAATGATATCACAGTATGGGAAAAAGCGCTAGAATTGTAAACAGTAAATGAATATGAATATAAGGAACATATAGACGAAGTGAACATATACATGGAATTAATTTATAGATTTTGGTTTGCTTATTTTTTATATCTATTAAAGTAACACGAATCAACACATATATGAAACTAGCAGTATAGTCCGGCGTTGCTCGGGTGTAATGAAAGCGTTAAAACTAATCCATGGTCCTGGACGTTGGCACGAAAGACTAAAAAGCAATAGTTGTTTCCAGTTAAAGCGAAACTGTAGACTAAATTTTGAAGGCTAAATAAGTCCTCTGAGTAAATGGTATCATGGCTGAGATTAAAAATTACAATTATACGTACTTAGAGCCAAAACCGAAGCAAAAACTAAAATAAAAGGGCTGAAAAAAATATAGACATACAGGCAGATAAACTGACACACACACACAAACATCTTGCCTTATATATATATATATATATATATATATTATTGATTTTCTGCACTATTGCAAGAACTGCAATCTTGAAACTTCTGAATATCGTTTGTTATGTCTTTGTTTACGAGTGTATCAAATTTGATTAAAATCGGACCACTCCTTCTATAACCCGATTTTTTCGATTATCAATTTTCGATATTTATCGGGGTTACCTCGACACAAAACCTAGCTAAGAAAACTCGCAGACGCTTATAGTGCAATTGTGTAAATTTTCAAGAAAATCGGTTCAGCCGTTTCGGAGTCTATAGGTAACGGACACGCACACACTGACAAAGTTCCATTTATAAATAAGTTTAGATTAATAACATTGCCACATGAGAGATTAGTGTTAATGTATCATAATGGAGAATCAAAACAGTGTATTGCATTGTGCGTTCATCTGTTCAGCTGTGTTCTTATCTTTTGTCAGTGCTCAGCCGAAACACGCGGCAAGCCACATCTCGGTGTGACAGCACCTCACTCATTACATAAAAGGAGAATCGGTTTTTCTAACATCTTCATGGAACATGGATCATCATGTGAGTGTGATGTATTTTTTCTCTTTTCCCACAGATACAGAGAAACCGATCGAATATTTAAAATAAATCTTTCAGGTGAAACGCATCAAATCTCCACCATATCACCCAAGGTCAAACGGTCAAGCGGAGAGGTTTGTAAATAAGTATTATGTCACCACTCCTAAAAGTGAATTAATTCCTCGTTTCTGTTAAGGTTTTAGACGCTCTGTTATAGTATTTTTATAAAATCATTTTCAGATAATAAAAATTATCAAAAAAAAAAAAATTATTTTATTTTGTTAATTTTTAAATTAGAGAATTCTAACGGTCTAAATCAGGAAGAGGAGGAAGTAATGGACACAATATTTGACACATTTGATTTGCAAATTTCTCAAGCAGTTTCAGAACCACGGAAATCTAACAGAAAAAGAAAATTTACAGAGTCTTTGATGATTAATCCGAAGAGGTAGACCGTTAGAATCCTTTAACAGCCTCTTTCTGATCTGATTTAAATGCCTTTTATGTGAGAACTTCGGACACTGAATTATGTAAATAATGTTCCCCATCCGTTTCTCTGTAGTACTTGGCTACCAATAGGATGTGTTGTTTTTGAACATTAAGAAAAAAAACTTTCTTCCCTGAGTTTCTTTTCGGTACAAACGATGTTGGTGATTGTTTTGTCTGTTTCGGCAGTAACTTGTCGAATACAGATTTAATTTTTCGGTCGAACATTACTTCCGCCGGCGATAGTGCCGATGGCGTAGTACTGTTCGGTGTAATTCTATATACTTGCAAGAATTCTTATAATGCCTTTTCTGTTGGTACGCCATAAGATTTCCTTAGTGCTCTTTTTAGTGTACCTACAAACCTCTCCGCTTGACCGTTTGACCTTGGGTGATATGGTGGAGATTTGATGCGTTTCACCTGAAAGGTTTCACAAAATTCTTGAAAGTTCTCAGATGTAAATTGTGTCCCATTATCGGTGACTAAACAATCCACAACTCCGAAGGAAGCAAACAGCTCGTGGAGGCAATTTATTGTCGTCTCAGAAGTAGGTTTTCTACAGCGAAATACTTCTGGATATTTGCTGTAACTGTCTACTACAATCGAGTAATAGAAGCTCTCTAATAGACCTGCGAAATTTGCATGGATTCTCGACCATGATCGATCTGTCTTAGGTCACGGCTTATGAGTGATCAGAGGTGCCATGGCTGCTAAGGAACAGCCCTTGCATTTGTCCACCATATGTACAATATCTTGATCCATGTTTGGCCAGTACACGTAACTTCGCATTAAGGATTTCATCTTTTTCTTTCCTGGGTGGAAATCCTTGTAGTGTTTCCGGGATTACTACTCTTTCATTATATAGCAGAACATTATCACATAACGAAAAACTCTCTGGGATATGCTTATCTTTTCCTGCAATTTTTGTTTTCGTTTCTTTTATAAATTCGTTATTCACTGCTTCTTTTCTTATTCCCTGTAATGTGACGGGGAGGTCTCGAATTGTACTGCATAATGATGTTCTAATATCTCCCTCATATAGTAAAGCTGCAATTACGGAATCTTCTAATGGCTCCGTTTTTTTTATACTAGTCTCGTAAACCGTCTGCATGCCAAATCTTGTTTGATGGAAGATACTCTAATTTGAAGTTGTAATTTAATAGAATCGTCCCCCATCTTAGTAATCTATTAGTAGTGCAGACATGTCTACACTACTAATAGATTACTATCTATCTGTCGATTCTATTAAATTTTATACAAATATTGTCAGTAACAGCTTGTAGTCCGTCTGTAAGGTAAAGAATCTGCCGTAAATATACCTGTGGAATTTCGTAACAGCAAAAATAATCCCCAACGAATGTTATGAAGTATAAATGTCCCAACACCATAGGAACTCGCGTCACTCGCAACTATTATTTCAAATTTTGAATCATCATGCGTTAAAAATAAATATGCTTTTAGAGTCTTAATGATTTTGTTGAAAGTTTTCTGATATTTGGATGACCATTCCCAAACTTTTTCCTACTTCAAAAGTTCGTTTAGGGGTGCGCGTAATTTGTGCATGTTAGGTATAAACTCTTGATGATAATTTACTCAGCTTTGTACCTCGGCTATATTTTTTGGAGTCGACAATAATATGGCCCAGGTATTTGATCTCCTTCATAAAGAAATCACATTTATTTTCCTTTACCTTAAAGTCGTAATTTTGTATCCGCGTGAAGACATCTTGAACGTGTTCCCAGTGTTCAATATTTTTGCTATTTATCAGGATGTCATCAAGGTATGCGATCGTGAAATCCAGTCCGCATAGCATAGTGTCTATTATTTGCTGAAATATCGCCGGCGCGACCTTGATCCCGAATGCTAATCTCTGGAACATATATAACACTCTATGAGCGTTTATGCACAACAACTTCGAGCTCTCCTTGTCTAATGGTACTTGTAGGTATGCTTCGCTCAAGTCTATCTTTGAGAAAAATGTTCTTCCGTTCAACTTTGTGAATACTTCCTCTGGAACAGGGAGAGGATAGTGATAATCTTTTATCACTGCATTTAATCCTGTCGAGAAGTCAGCGCATACTCGTATCTCTTCCGATTTCATTTTCACGTAAACCGTAGGTGCGGCCCATTGATTATATTCTACCTTTGCCAATATACCGGTTTCCCCGAGTCTATCCAACTCTTTGTCTATCTTTTCTAATGATGCAAAAGGTACATTTCTTTTCTTCTTGAAAATGGGTTGTACATTTTCTTTTAGTTTGATTTTGGCCGCCATTTTTTTTACACTTTCCGAGGCCGGCTGAAAATATGTCAGGGAAACTCTCCTTTAATTTCTCCTTCAATTTCTCTTTCCACTTTTTGACAGAACGTATTTATCGGTGAATACCAGAGGTCAAATTTCTGCAACCAGTCAGTTCCGAATAAATTTTTAGAACAAAACATCTTTAATTTCTTGGTCATCCCGTTGAACGTCACATTTGTGATAAGCTCCCCCTCAACTTTGATTTTTCTTCCTGTTACCGACCTGGCTATTTTATCTGTTCTCAACATGATCGGTTTGTCTAATTTCTTCCATGTCTGTAGTCTAATAATGGTTAAATCGGATCCAGAATCAAATTGTAATCTGATTTTTTTTGTTTAACATTTCCACTTGTACGTATTTTCCTATATTTATCCCGTCCGCTTGGTCAGTTCTAGTGGCTCTCATTCGGCTTTTGTTTTCTTTCTTTGTTCAACAGTGCGAACTTTTGTCTCACTTTATTGCACGACAGACAAGTCTTATAGCGGTATGGACAATCTTTGTACCAATGCAGAGTTCCACAGCGATAGCATAGACTGGGTGGTGGTTTCTTCTGAGGTTTCATTTGACTTTTTGTAGTAAAGTAATTGTTTTTTGTTTTTTAAGGGGATGAAAAACGTATTTTTCGTTGTACTTTCCGTATGTGAGCGACGCCAGACTCTTCGATAACTTTCGAGTCATTTTTTACGCTCATACATCTCTGACAGCCCTCAGCTAATTTTTGTAGCGTTAATTCTCGTTCACTCTCAAGTTTTGTTAAAATTCTCCGTCTGATCTCCGCGTCGTTAGTCGAAATCAGGCCTTGGACAAATATCAAACATTTAGAATTGTCAGCGCTGAGTTCAGGTAACTTAAAGTCATCGCAGTGTTTGTTTATTATGGAAGCAAATGTTATATAGTTTTCGTTATCCTTTTTTGTTAAATTTAAACATTTCCACCTTTTGTGGAATAACGAAGTTTTCGGACTTCTCCGACAGTCAACTCATTCGTTTTCCTCGGTAGGATGTAGTCTACGAATTTAGTCTATTCACTTGACCCCAGTTTTCTAAGTAGTAGACGCACTTTTTTCGCGTCTGACCAATTCCTGCAATCAATCTCATATAAATCTTTATATCTTCTGAATTAAGCCGCAAGGGTTTTGTCTTTGTCTGGTGCATAAGTAAAGTCTTCGACTGAGCTCCATATAGCATTTTGCGAGAATGCCGATTCATTTTCAGAATTTTGCTCTTTATCGTTGTAGTAATTCTTGTAGTCCGTTTCCTTTTCTTCATTTTTCTCTTGAATTATTAATTGTTTATCTTCGAGCCTAATCTGTCTTTCCTCATTTTTTTTGTTGCTGCTCGAATTGCATTTTCATTAGTTCCAACATGGTTGTTTTAAAGTCCCTCATGTTTACAACGAAATTTAATTATACCACAAGCTATCTGTTGCCACGAGGAGAGGAGAAAAAACTCACTTATTTTTTCCCTTCTTTTTTTCACAATAAGTTATTCCCGTAACTAAGGTTTATAGAACAAGAAAAAAAAGAAAAAAGAAGACATTTCTCTTTTCATGTTCCGAAAAAATAATGACTTATTTATTTCTTAAGGAAGAAAAACAAAAAAACACTCTGGTTAAAGAAAAAATTAACTTACAGATTTTTTTCCCTTTCTTGTTACGCCGATTACCCTGTTTTAGTTCCTCTGTGTTTTGCGTTTGTGGTATTTGAAAACCACTGTTGTGAATACTGGTCGCTTTTATGTGTGAAAAATTGTCCCTTAAGAACTTTGTAGCTAGAGTTGTGTACTTGAGTAAAAGATTTTTTTTATCAGTGTAGAATTCACGTCTTTGTCGCCTGTTGTTCTGGAAACTTGGTGAGAAAAATTTTTTTCCTGTGTAGAATTCGATTACTGTTATGGTCGACAAGTAGAATCCGTTTCTTTATATAGTCGTCCCCGCTGTTATGGCTGGTGTTCAAAAAGGTCTTTTCTTTTATCTTCGCGTAGAATCCGTTTCTTCAATATCTTTGTCATCACCGTTATGGGCAACCGATGGCCAAAAGGTTTTTTCTTTTGTCCTCCGCGTTTATTCAATATCTTCGTCACCACTGTTATGGACCAGGTTAAGGCCCGAAAAGAACTACACGACCACAAGGGTAGAAATAACAAATATATATTAACAAGAAATAACAATACAAAATGTGGAAGGTGTTAGCGTAACTGTCAGTCTGGTTTGGAGTGAACTACTACCAACTCGACTCTCTCTCTCTCTCTCTCTCTCTTGAGAGGCGTAGTGTATATAGTGTTAGGAAGAGTTCATTCTGGAGTTACAGGTAGGACACATGACATATATATATATATATATATATATATATATATATAAAAAACAATGCTTCCTTTTATTTTTGGAAGAATTCTTTCCTCCGTACAAAGTAAAGTATATTAAAAAAGAAAAAAAGATGGAAGAAAAGAGAAGAAAATAAGATGATAAATCAAAAAGAGGTAAAGGAAAGATACACAAGAAACAGAAATTGAAGAGAAAAATAAGTGAAAAGATGTAGAGAGGGAAGAGCCAATAAAAACGGCTAACGAAGAGAAATTGTTTATTTTATTTTATTTTTTATTTTATGTTTATGTTTATTTTATTTTATTTTATGTTTATTTTATTTTATTTTATGTTTATTTTATGTTTATTTTATTTTTTATTTTATGTTTATTTTATTTTATTTTAATTTTATGTTTATTTTATTTTATTTTATGTTTATTTTATTTTATTTTTTATTTTATGTTTATCTTATTTTATTTTTTATTTTATGATTATTTTATGTTTATTTTATTTTATTTTTTATTTTATGTTTATTTTATTTTATTTTTTATTTTATGTTTATTTTATATTATTTTTTATTTTATGTTTATTTTATTTTTTATTTTATTTTATTTTATTTTTATTTTATGTTTATTTTATATTATTTTTTATTTTATGTTTATTTTATTTTATTTTTTATTTTATGTTTATTTTATTTTATTTTTTATTTTATGTTTATTTTATATTATTTTTTATTTTATGTTTATTTTATTTTTTATTTTATTTTATTTTATTTTATTTTTATTTTATGTTTATTTTATTTTATTTTTTATTTTATGTTTATTTTATTTTATTTTTATTTTATGTTTATTTTATTTTATTTTTATTTTATGTTTATTTTATTTTATTTTTTATTTTATGTTTATTTTATTTTATTTTTATTTTATGTTTATTTTATTTTATTTTTATTTTATGTTTATTTTATATTATTTTTTATTTTATGTTTATTTTATTTTTTATTTTATTTTATTTTATTTTTATTTTATGTTTATTTTATTTTATTTTTATTTTATGTTTATTTTATTTTATTTTTTATTTTATGTTTAATTTATTTAATTTTTATTTTATGTTTCTTTCATTTTATTTTTTATTTTATGTTTATTTTATTTTATTTTTATTTTATGTTTATTTTATTTTATTTTTATTTTATGTTTATTTTATTTTATTTTTTATTTTATGTTTATTTTATTTTATTTTCATTTATTTCTAATTTATAATATTAGGTCTACATCTTCGTATTGTTTTCTTTTCAAATATCCTTTATTTTACGTTTTCTGAATAATATTTCTGTTTGTGAGTGCGATTTCATCATTTTTTAAAATGCCAAATGATTTGAGTCGCAACATTGTGACCTATGCCAATATCTGTCTGAAATGAATTTACTTTCCAAATTTAAAATTTCTATCTTTTTAGCAATTTTCATTAAAGCATACGTGTATGACCATGACATTACAACATAAAAAAATTCAATCGTGGAAATTTTTTATGTTCTAAATTCAATATATCCGTAAATAAAAATAAAAATCAAGACGTTACTAATATAAGAGAAATAACAGAATGTTTTAGTCAAAAGCAAACTAATCAGATTATTTTTCATTTTGAAATATAGACTTAGGAAAGCAAATACTATTCAGTGAATTTTCAGAAAGATATGATCTCAATTTCGTGAGGTACAATTCTCCTGCTGGAAACGCCCATTCAAATTCTACACTTGTAGACCTAATTGAAAGTAACGCACTAAATTCCATGTTGACATTAAAAGTTTCTGATGGTTCTTTCCTCAGTGGAATCGTCTTTAATCGTTTTATTTCCTGCAAATATTCTTCGAGTAATGTGTCATCCTTTGCACTTTGTCAGCATCAATTCTGGTTCTTTCTTTAGAGTAGCCATGTTCTTGTTGGCTTGCACTTTGGTTTACGTGCTGATCCAATTATAAACCATTTTCGGAGAAATGCCTTTAAAAAAAGTCTATCTGTAGTTTTATTGAGTACAACATTAGAAGTTGATAAAAAAAGCTCTTAATACTGATTTTTTAAAGCTCTAGAGTCATGAAGGTATTTAAACGCACAATCTCTGTTTATATTCTTGAGAAATAATAATTGTTCAGATTTTCTTTTAACGAATTTGCTAGTTGGGTATTCTTCTGAAAGTTTCTTTATAATGAATTTGAGGGGAGATCAGTAGTCAGAAGTGTTTTATCTCTGGAACACAGGTCTTTAAGAGTTATTTCAAAGGAACGAAACGTATTACTGATGTCTACCAAAATGTCCCACTCTTTTGATATTGGTTGGCTTGTTTTTATGGCATATTAACCTCGGTGGGTCATTTATTGACAACTAAATTTTATTTATTTATTGCTGGTAATACATTTTTCTTTCAACAATTTATTGTTGTTTTTATATAAGTTTTGTGTCTAGTAATATTTTTTTCTTTTCCAGTATCAAGATTCATTGGAATTGTTTTTTTTTAAAGGGCAGGGTCCTCAGTCCTACCCTTGTTATTTAACCCATAACTGGAGGGAAGGAACGGATTAATATCTTTCCCAAGGGTACCAGTGATTAAGTGAATACCGAGTATTCAACTGGAATTCGAACTCAGCTCACCGATTTCTCTTTCCGAGCCGATATCCACTGCACCACAACGCATATCCATCACTAAATGCTTACAGCACCTGGTATTCCAAAGCAGTCACCCATCTAAGTACTGACCAGGCTCAACGTTGCTTAACTTCGATGATCGAGCGAGAACTGGTGTATTCAACGTGATATGGCCGTAAGCCTCTTTTGATGTGACTGTATCAGTGAAGTGAATTACTTTCAAAGCTTTGGGGATACATTTTATCAGCTTAAGAAAAATTTCTATCATGCTTAAAAGACTTTTCCATCTTGTCTTTCAGTTGTTGGTTAGCGTGAGTTATTTCACATTAAACTGGTCTTTTACAAAAGCTTCTCATTTCTCAGTGGATACTTCTGAAAAATTCGACAGATTCTTCGAAATTTATAATAGCACAGAAGCTGTCTTGAAGTAATGTAACGCTGAAAGTTTTTCGCAATTCTAAAAGCAAGATATTAAAAAGAGAACTTTTTAATTCTTCATCTGCTTCCTTGTCATTTTCACTTGAATTTTCATTGGATGTGACAGTAGGTTTACTTCTTCAGTCTCCCCACTTTATTCACTTTTACAGTCTTCTACTTAGTTTTCAGATTCTTCACCGATATCCTTCTCATATTGGTCACTTTCCCATCTCTTTTTGTACAAAATCGACGAAATATCAAGATGCATTGCACGAGCTAAACATTGTTTATACTCAGAAAATATTTCTTTTCTAAACTTTATCATGACTGAGGCACCGTCAGTTGTACACACTATTATATGTTTATCAAAATCAAGGCCAAAATCTCTTTTTTACAATATCGAGGATTTTGACACTATTATGACTTCCAAGAACTTTAACCAAACCCAAGGACCAATACTTGTTATTGTGATGAACATAAATATTCATGTATTTCACATTTTTGATCGATGTATAGGTATCTCCACTAAATCACTAAAAATCGCATAGTGTGAAGAAAAAAGGTCCATCAAAATGTATACGCTATCATTAAGAGGAAAAATCCAAGTATTTTTAAATTATTCTTAAAATTTTTAGTCTTTTCTAACACCTTTGAAATTTTAGTATAAATCTTGTTTTTTATCTTCGTTGGCGAGGAGACAAATCTTTACGAGAGTTTACAATGGAAAACGAAATATTGCAGAACTCATTTTTCCGGTGACACACATTAATTTTGACATTCTTGCCAAAATCAAATATTTGTCGAATTTTAATGAAGCTTTCAGGACTTATTCATAAATGAATGAAATTATTTTTGAAACCATTATTTTAAAAAAAATCTTGGTAAATTTCTTTTTTTTACATCTCTCCATCTAATTAAATTCTGTTGGGAAAATTGTTTTTTATTAGTTAAACGTAGAACTCATTGGGGAATGTCAAAATGTATTGTTTTTAAAACCATTTTAGCCTCTTTTACTCAAAATCTACTCGGAATAGTAAAATAAAAAATGCAATATAGCTATGACATTATTTAATTAGATAAGATTTTAATTCCTTTAATAAATAATATAAATTAAGGACATTATAGTATGAACAAATTTTTTTCGATTTATAATGAAATTTTGAAAGAATTTTTTCCATTTTTTATAAGGTTTCAAAATATTTTAAACATATTTAAAAGACTTTTAGACTTTAACTTAGTATATTATTAAGTGAAGATTATATTTACTAAACGAAAATTGGAAGGTTTAATACAAATCATCTAGTCATCGTATTTTTAAAATAACTAAAACTTTTTCTTGTGCGTGTATTTAAAGTTTTTTGTCTGGTAATTTCTGTGTGTGTACATTGAAAGGTCACGTGTTACTTTAACTTTTTATATTCGCCTACATATAACTTAATTGTCTCGCATTTAACATATACCTAAAAGGAAATTACAGTAATGTTTATATATATATATATATATATATATATATACACACACACACATATATATATATATGTATGTATATATATATATGTATATATATATATATGTATATATATATGTATATATATATATAAACAACCCACACTTAATAAAATCACATTTCAATCTGGTCATAACCCATTACAATGCATTTAGACATATGGTTCTGTTAACATTTTGGTTTCTCACGCGGTGTGACGTCATAGAACCACATTACAAATTTACGAACTGCGTCTGCTATTTTGTGACTGTTATTGTTGCTTAGCAATGTTTTACGTCAATAAAAGATAAAATCATGTTCGATGGTGGATGTCTTTATGTTAACATCCCTGTAACCTCTCTGAAGATTTTTTGTCTTTATTTTCACCTGAAATTAAAGCCCAAATAGGATGCTTAGAACGGCTCATTATTAAACATAATAAACATTCATTGTCCGTTATATTTAACAGTATATGCCGAGAATATATATATACGAAATTTTTACGAAATAGATTAACTCCGACGTTTCTCGATCATTCACCCCGGTAGGTATAAATATACTGTATCCGATAAAAACAATCATGTTTAAGCAAATAAATGAAAAATATGTCAGAGATAATCCGTTTCGTAGAAATTTCGTAAATAAATTATCTTTGTTTACAGCAGGATAAGAAAACAAAGCAGATATGAATATTAAGAAAAAACGGGAAAATGTGTGTTTAAAGGCGTTATTTCGAGCTTTGTCGAACTGAAAATCATTCGTGGTCAAACGGTCTTAGACACATCAGGTCAGTTGACGGTTTCCCTCTAGGGGACGCAGGTTCGAATCCTCCCGGAGGACGCATATTTTTCTAACAAGATTTCTCGATTATCCAGGCTGCTAGAAATAAATAAATAAATATACTGTTTATTTAATTTAAAAACAAAACAAAAAAACAAAAAACAAAAACAAAAACAAAAACAAAAACAAAAAACAATGTATCTACTCAAATACGTGTATCCATCAAAATAAGGTTTAAACAAATTATATATATATATATTTAAATATGTTTTTGACGGTACAAAAACGTATTATGGCGTTAAAGGCGAGAAGTTTTTTTTACTATTGGCCATGATAAATTAAAAAATAAACAAAAAGGAAACAAAAGAAAAAACATTAGTCGACCGGTTTCGTCTTCTCTCGTCAGAACAGGGAAACAATTATAAGAACAAAGTCTGTCGAGGATGACGTGAATGAATGGACAGGAAAAAAATAATAAATTTCATAGCATATAAAGATGCTAGATCCACAGCAATGCAAGCTCAAGCAAACAATCTCTTTGTTTACAAAGAGAGGGTCGCCTGGACCTGATGAAAAGCGTCTTCAACACGTCTCCAAGAGAACAAGAAGACTTTAGAAAGAACAGAAACACAATCCTAAACTTCCTGATTGTGATAAATCTCTGCTCCTGTTGAAAAGACCGGTGTGCGATGTGAATCGGGCGATAGGCGAACATATCTACTCCCATATAAAAAACAACTTATAAAATTGAAACTTTTCGTAAAACTATGAGGAGATATACGATAGATGTCGGTTGACTTGAAGAAGTTAAGATTGCAGTGATCGAAGAAGCAGCTTCTCAGGAGTCTGGTTCACAAACTAACATTTCTAGTGAAGAAGCTGTCTCAGTTTAACTTACTTCTTACAAAAGGAATACCAAATGAATGATCATGATCAAACACGCTGTACGTAACATAACACGCCCTTGATGTGAGCGTCTAAACTAAGTTATGTACCGGCCACAATTATTAGGCAACCCCAGTGTTTAAAAAAAATAATGTATTTCATACTATTTTTTAGTATTTATTGCCAAGTAAATAATTGTAAATGAAAATAGAATGGTTCTTTGGTTAATACTTCACAATAAAATATGCATCAAATGAATTTATAAATATTTAATAATTACCTATATTGCAGTTTTATTAATGAAAGAATGAATAAAATTTAGGATGATTCGGACGAGTTCATCTTTGCTTCCTTGCCTTGTAAAATTTTGCAAAGTAATAATAACAAAAGAACCATTCTGTTTTCATTTAGAATTATCCACTTGGCAATAAATACTAAAATAGTATGAAATACATAATTTCTTTTAAAAAACTAGGGTTACTAATAATTATGGCCGGTAGTGTAGCGCATTTAAATATTTGCTGACACCTTCTATTGTCGTCGGAGGCATTTCTGTATCTAGCAGCGATTAAACAGCTTTGCTAAAACTGAAAATAATTCTAGGCTAAAGTTCTTGAGAACAACCCTAAAGATTTTTATCGGGACCAGTAGCCGTCACATACTCAAGGCTTTTGATATGTCTGGTGTTACGGATAGCGTAGCACAAAACACGAAGAACTGTATTGGCACCACAAAGGGCAGGGAAAAAAACGAAATTACGTTTACAAACTAAAACAGAATTTATTTACATATAAGGTTTACAATAAAACTGGGTAGAGGTTTAAAACAGCATAAGTTCTGGTAAGTACAATTTAAACGAGAAAGCCCCAACAATTAGCAGTGAATATTAGATAAAATAAGTGGATAAGGGGAGAAAAACTGCTTTAGTTAAAGAGGGGTGAGGTGAGAGATTAGATTTACGTCGATCGGACAATGGAAAATGGATTGTTTGCTGCTAATAATAAGAAAAAATCTAAATTATTATTATAGTTTGGTCGACAAAATCAATACAAAGAAGAAGCAGTATTTACCGATAATCGTTTATGATCAAGGTCTTTTGTGAAATAGATTCTTTTGGTTGAATATTTGCTCTGAATCAAGACGAGCCGGGGTTGACTACAATCTGCACGCTGCTATGTGTTTGTGCAGCAACACCTGAAACAACTGACTAATCTATTTAGGATTCCTGTTTTATATATGTGATTTTTAGATGCTCTAGAACCATGTAGAAGTTTCTCTTAGTAAAATTAAAAATTTAATATATTTTCAGCAGTTATATAATATTTTATTGAATTTTAGTTTAGTTTATAGCCAGACATTTAATTTATAGCCAGACATTTGATTTATAGCCAGACATTTGATTTATAGCCAG
Source organism: Ascarosepion bandense (assembly GCA_037127315.1). Taxonomy (NCBI): domain Eukaryota; kingdom Metazoa; phylum Mollusca; class Cephalopoda; order Sepiida; family Sepiidae; genus Ascarosepion; species Ascarosepion bandense. The sequence goes on along the minus strand of JBBBDQ010028676.1, from coordinate 82,378 downwards.
ATTTCTAAAACGTTCCACTGAACACTTTTTCCTATTATTACTAAATCCAAAGGGTTTGGTGAATGGGAACTTTTTTTGGATGGTAAAAAGGGACCTAATCGCTATAGATTTAATTCATAGATTTAATGCATTTTTTAGATTTTGTATTTACTATTATATTGTGTTAAAATTATAAGAAAATGGGGTCTCGTAACACTGGTCATTTCCCAAGCTGAGCTAGAAATATCACAAAACTTGTGTTCATGAGGTTGGAAAAGTCAGGTAAGAAATGTCCCTTGTTGCCTAACATGGAGGTTGAGACAAATTTCATTGCAAAGAGTTTGACCTTGGCTGATGAGTATGAGATATTTATAATAGAAGGTACTGACAGTTTTCCTCTATATAAAGTTGCTTTTGAAATTTCCGAGAAGATGCGGGATTCAAGATTTTTGTTTTCTGCTTGGTTCTGCTTGTACATGCCATTCTTTTGCATTTTCGCGCAATTTGTGAATGAGACAACTGTTCTGATGCCCCATTCCCTTTAATAGCTAGCTAGCTAGATAGATAGATAAACAAACTGAGATAGATAGATAGATAGATAGATAGATAGATAGATAGATAGATAGATAGATGTAGTTAAAGGAGAGCCATGGCCACGGTACATTCAGGTGTGAACCAAAACTAGTTATTTGACCTTTGTTGGTATGTTTTGTTGGTGAAAAACTATGCTGGAGAGAATCCATTCGGAAATGAAGGAGGAGTTTCTGGAGTATCCATTTAAAAAAAAAGGTTGCTAGAAGTTCTACTGTAATGTAAGATTTGAGGCTATCCCAATCAATTCTGGTGTATTGATAGATTGTCTTATGAAATAACACATCTGATAGTATCTTTGATTTTTCATCAACCTTGGTATATAGACATGTTGTGGATTCCGAGTGAGAAACCGCACAAAATAATGAACAACAAAACAGATCTTGAAATAGAAAAATAGATTATATTGAACGTAATATACAAACTTGAACACAGGTTAGTAATCTAGGAATACTATTATTAAGAAATATATATATATATACAAATCTTCAAGTGAAGTCGTTGGAAATAGTATATCCGTGTATATTATTCTAGTTGAGTGGAGCTCAGAGCTTGTCTGACTTCTGACGCGGTAGTCTCTGGGTAACTTCGGTAACTCTCGGTAACTTACTTATCAGTTCCGGTACTCTCCAATAACTCTAACGGATCTCTACGAATACTCTATTGCTGTCTCTATGGCAGGAGTATATGCATACTCAGACGAGTCCATTATCATATACAAAGAGGAGATCCCACAATAAGACCAATGAATGGTATGAAGTTCCCATCAGTCGTGTTTTAGTAGCCGAACCATTTGGGATGTTACCATCTTGTTACCACCATCCGTCATCTTCCCATATCAAAATATAAGCAATGTTAACGTATCCAGACTATCTACAGAGAAAATAGACCACAATCCCATCATAGTTTATTTTAAAAAACATAAGCAAACTTGTTTTCCTATGAGTTTATATTAATGTACTTTGAAAGATTTTGTAGTTTGTGATAATTATGTAACCATGTCATAAAAGAATATGTGCATTTGATAACATTATATTGCAAAAACTTTAAATTCTCTTAAAAATCTATTTGTTGATGTATAAAAATTTATTATATATGTTAATGCTCTTGTATTTTTATCTAGTAGATTAACTTTGCACTTAGGATATATATATATATCCTAAGTGCAAAGTTAGGATATATAACTTTGCACTTAAGATATATATATATATATATATATATATATATATATATATATATATATCCTAAGTGCATATATATATATAAAATAGTAAAACCTTGAGTCCTCTTCATCTGGAATGATATATATATATATATATATATATATATCATTCCAGATCAAGAGGACTCAAGGTTTTACTATTTTTATTATGTTTTATTATTTTATTTATTTTATTATGAACAGTGCTCAATATAATAAATATTATATAACTTAATATAATTTTATATTTAAATGTAAATCATCTGCACAACTAACATCAAACATTGCCTAATGAAGACAGTCTATCTCGAAACATAGAAATTTCCGTGTAGCAATGTACAATTCAATCATAACTATATAATCACACACACACACACACACACACACACACACACACACACACACATATATATATATATATATATATATATATATAAGAGATAATAACTATACTCGTGTCGAAAAATCTTTCACGTATCTACGAAGAAGGGTGTGAAGCTGTCCACACACACACACACACATGCGCGCGCGCATACACAAAAGAGCTCAGACCGAGTCAGCACGTAGCTAAAAGAAAAAATCCCGACACGGGCAATCAACTAACAAAAAAGCGTTCAATACTTAGGTAGAGCGGAATAAATAAAGAATACCTAGAGAGCCAGACAACCTACTTAGGCTTTCCCTGACGATCCGTTTAGATGAAACCTCGGTAGGTTGTTTGGCTCTCTAGGTATTCTTTATATATATATATATATATATATATATATATATATATATATATATATATATGAATGTAATTTTAGAGCATTGTCATGGGCGCCACTATCCATAGATACGCCTCTATTCTTATATCAAGAAGTCACTTTGTAATGTAATTTGACAGATTTAAATGAAACTTGTTTAATATACTGAATTAAGTATATTTGATAATGAGGCTGTTTGATGTTTTTTGAATGAACAAAGCATATTCGAAGTTTTATTGCCTTGTACCAAGAAGGCGCGCGGGAGAGTACGAAGAAAGCGAAAAAGAGATAAAAAAAGAGTGAAATAAGAAAAAAAATAAAAGTATATATATATATATATATATATATATATATATATATATATATACTAGCATCATAGCCTGGCGTTGCCCGTGCAACTCCGAATATTTTAGTAGTAGGAGAAGATGTCACTTTTTATTTTACATATTTTGTTTTTGTTTAAAAAAACACTTTTTTTTTTAAATAAAAAATATTTCTTTTGTTTCAAAATTACGGGGAAAAATATTCACATTTTTTGTTGACCAAATGAATTTTTAAAACGTAGGAATAAAAATTAAATATAAAGGCTTATTTTTTACTTTTTATTTTTTTTTAATAAAAAAATATTTTAGTCGCGTTTGACACGTGTGATTTGGTTTCTGTGACGTGAAACGTCGGAATAAAAATTAAATATAAAGTCTCATTTGTTTTTTAATAAAAAAATATTTTAGTCGCGTTTGACACGTGTGATTTGATTCCTGTGACGTAATTTAGCAACCATCTTAGATATTAGATATTTTTCGGAGCAAATGTAAAGAGTCGTGTCCATTGGCCAAAAAGTGCAAAAGAGAAAATTGCTGAACTTAAAACTCAAAAAGTATATGTCGACCTGGCTTCCCTGTAGATATGTGTCCCTAGAAAGTTTGAATGGCATAGATTAAAAAATGTAGGTGTGCATAGGGAACAGTCACACACAGACTCACAGATTGCTTTTTATATATATAGATATACATTCCTCCGCGTCCACCCCACTCTCATCAGTAATCTCTTCCCTCTCCTACTCTCTTCCTGACACCTCCTGCAACCTCTCACTCCTCATAACATTCTTCCTATTTAACCCCTGCACAACAGTGGCAGTAAATTGCCATGTATGTATATATATATATATATATATATATATATATATGGAGAGAGAGAGAGAGAGAGAGAGAGAGAGAGAGAGAGAATAAATGACAAAGAAAGACAACAGAGAGAGGGAGAAAGAGAAAGAGCGGGAAAGAGAATGAAACAATAGAGATTCTACCATCCAGTCTCTATATCAAACGAATATATTAAAATCTGTCTCAGAAATAATTTCTTGCCGTAAATTCCCATCATTAATTATGTTTATTTATTTTGCTGTCATAATTAAGCCTTGGATCTAAAATGCATTAAATCTATAAATTCTCTTATTTAATTTTCCCAATGAATAATTTTGCACTAAGTAAAAGGAAAGCGCTTTTATTCTGTATCACGTTCTCTTACTAACAAAAAAGAAAACCGTTAATATCAGAAGCTGTAGTAATAGCAACACAAAACAGATAAGAGGCTGGATGTTTAGTTGAGGAGCTCACCATGAAAGACTTGTTTTGTATAAATAAATGGTGAGAATGTCGCACAAAAAATAGGGATATAAGCTCTAGTCTTCCTGAGGACTAAATTCTTTGTTCTGTTTTCAGTCTGTTTGCAGTCATTTATAACAAGTTAAAGAATTTTACGAAGGTACTTACATGTGGGCGACTACGAAAGAGAGAATGGATTACAAATTTGTTCGAAGCTCTCAAATAGTTTTCAGACGATTCGCGAATTCTGACAATATGTTTGTAATGTGGTTATATTACAAACATATTTACAGATATTAAAATATTTTTTAAAGTTGCTTTTCTCAATGACAATAGTTTTGTCAAAGCAATTCTGAAATTTTAGGAAACCAAGCTTAATGTGAATCATTAGTTTAGCATCAGGGCCGTGCTTAGGGCCCTTGCAGACCCCGCAGTTGCGGAGGACGACCGCAAGTTCCCTAGGGGCTGCAAGGCCTCGGGAAGCCGCAAGGCTCCTTGGGTCCGCAGATCGATTGTAATGAAAAAAAAATTAATAAAATAATTATTAGGATTAACTGGAAAATTATTATCATACTTGTATATTGAAATAGACATCTATCAACCCGTCTGTCTCTCTTTATATTAGGTACCCCACCCATTTTCGATACCTAAATTTAAATTAGAATTTTAAAAATAAATAAGTTATCTTCAAGCTTTGAAATTAGCTTTAATTGAAAGCCAAGAGATCAAATTTTAATTCCAGTAAGGAAAATACACTGGTGTATTTTAAACCAAAATTATATTGATTTTAATCTATTTTTTTATGATCTGGAAAAAAAATCATGAAATTTCTTTCTTACCAGTTTTGATTGATTGAAACATTACGTAAACAGTAGCCAAATTTCTGTTTTAAAAATTTTGCAAAAATAAAATATACCGCGTTGGCATGTTATTTAAGTCAATTTTTAAAATTGAAACTTACCTTTATCTGATTTCAGTCAAGTAATAATCCTTTACTACCAGAAAATTAGAATAAAAAAAACTTTTAAACTACGGTAGCCCTCTTTTTATCTCCGTTATCGAGTTGATGGCAGATTTATGACTACCGAAAGTTGCCAAGAACGGTAAGTATGGCGTCCATACGGTCCAAAATTTAAAACATAAAATGTGAAAATTTTAATTTCTTTGTTTTTTTAACTGAATAGTAAAATTAAAAATTATTTTCAGCAATTATATAATATTTTATTGAATTTTAGTTTAGATTTATAGCCAGACATTTGAATATACTTTCTGAATAAATACAAATTTAAAAATTTGAATTTTTAAAAAAATAATTTTAATTTAATAAGAAAGAATGAAACTAAAATAACCAAACTAAGTTATTTTATGTTATTTATTAATGTTTTTATTATGTATTTTTCATATTATTAAATTATCACTAAGTTTAAGGCATGGTAAAATATCTAATTTAATTTTTATAGTACTGCAGATGTTGCAATTAAGTATATATATATATATATATATATATATATATATATATATATATTTGCTAACAGTATTATGTATTTATACAATACATTTATTTATTTATTTATGCAATATGTTCGGAAAAAAGACATTCTGGAATATTTTGTGGTCCTGAAAAGGGCCTTTTTTTCTTCTGTTGCCTGTTCAATCCTGCTCATTTTCAAGATGAAGATCCTGCATGACATCATTAGCACCAACTTCGTATTTGTTCAATTGATAGTTGTCGGCAACATCATTGAGATAGAAATTCCTATAAGATGGATTTTCAAAACTCACGATGTGGCCGACATATTCACCTACAGTCACAATTAATTAAAAAATTGAGAAATTAAAAAAAATAATACTTACTTAAAAAGTTTAAGGATTGACTTGCAAAACAGGCTGTTGAATTTTAGAAACGTCTATAATACACTCGAGGAAGAATGAAAGTGCTGTTTTCTATGTAAGAGGAGATATCCAATACGCTTGTTAACTTCTTATGGAAAGATGTTATGACTCCTATGGAACATCAAATGGAACGTAAATAAACATATTTACACACAAAATTTATTTATTTAAAATATTTCTGCAAAACGATTTTTATTAAACTTTTCAATTTTAGGCAATATAACCATTAGTTCTTAACTAAAAAGTCTACTCGCAATCAATTGTTTGAAGATTTAAAAAATATTTAAAAAATTTTATATATTATTAAATTATGTAAAAATAAAATTAAAAAGAAAAAACAATTCTTTTAAAATTTTATTATTAACCGAATTTTTTTTTTCTTCAGTGTATAATGTCCTCAATAGTTATTATTTATTCTAGTAATTAAAAGTTTATCAAATTAAATTATATCAGAGTTTTATTGCATTTCTTATTTGACTCTTCGGAGAAGGTTTTCGGATAATGATTACAAACTTAAAATAAAAAATAGGTGATTTATATTCCCCAATGAGTCCTGTGTTGAACTAATAAAACAAAAAAGTTAGTATTCAGTGTAAAATTTATTAAGATTTCATGGATTTACGTGAACGGAGGGTAACAGAGATAAAAAAGAAATATTTTTATCAAGATTTTTAAAAAATAATAATTTCAAAAGTAATTTCATTCATTTGTAAATGAGTACTGAAAGTTTCATTAAAATCCGTCAATTATTTGATTTTTGCGGGGATTTCCAAATTAATGTGTTTGTCACCGAAAAAAGTGGGTAATTAGGTTTTCATTGGAAATCAGTCGTAACATTTCGTAGCCGCCAACTCAAATCAAAACAAAACTTTCTAACAAAATTTCGAAAATGTTAGAAGGGATTAAGAATTTTTAAAAATAATTAAACATTACTTTGATCTTTCCTCTTAATAATAATATAAACATTTTGAAGGAAAAAGTTTGTTTTATTAAGTTTGAGATCTTTTGTATTCATACGATGCTGTTTTTTTTATCGATTTGACTGGAGGTACCTACTTTATATATATATATATATATATATATATATATATATATATATATAATTTTTCATAGAAGCCTTTCGGCTTCGAAGAGGCCGCAAATCATTTTTAATTAAAAAAAAAATGAACTTGAGAGAGAAATAGATAATAGATATCTGTTTCAAAATACATAAAAACTAGCTAAAAGTTTTGAAAACGTTCGTAATGTATAGCTTCAAAACGCCAATTCCGCGATTTCTTCCGCTTTTTCGTGATTACGGAATATCTACGTCCCGAGAATATGTTATTTTGTTTAAAGTAGCATTTATTGTGGGTTCAGTATGTTCTTCGGGGGCGCAAGTTGCAGTCTGCAGGTAGAGAAGCTGCAAAGTGCATTCTGCGGTGGGGGGGGGGGGCAATGTTGCTAAGCACGACACGGTTTAGCATAACATTAAAAGGGCATTGCAAAACAACGTTTCTCTAAAAGAATATTCTAAATACACGGACATATTACTTCCTTATGTATATTGTTTACTGTTCACTTTAATTATGCAAGTTATGTTATGGTAGAGGATTGCTGAGTTGTAAAACAAGAACATCAATAAAACGTTGAACAAGTAAATGTCTGAATGAATATTTGGCATTTATATTTACTTTTTGATCGTTTGCCTTGCGTTTTAACCGTAACATGTCTTAAGACAAAACAGAGACGAAGTAGGCTTTGAGAAAATAATTATAAGCACTTCATTCCGACAAAATAAAAGTATTCCTTTGTGGTGGATAGGAAATTAAGAATTAAAAGCTTTTTTTTGGAAAAACCCAACTAAAACATTTGAAGTAAAATTGCACACCCGCAAAATTGGAGTCAAACGACTAAAAACATTTGAGAAAAAAACAAAAAACAAACCATGGCAAATTTCACAAGTCAGTGTGAAAAGCAAAATTCAGGATCCTGATTGGATACGAAATAGAAAAATAAACGATGACGTCAGTCAAACGTTTTCACGCCTAAAGCAGAAAATGCCCTCTGGAGCCAGTCACGTGATAAATTTAACTACTTAAGGACATTCCGTGACCGGTCAAAGAACAGTCAGATGCGAACAGAGAGACGAAACAACTAAAATGTAACGGGAGAAACTTCAATCACGGCCCGGACATAGGTCGCGTCGCACATTGTCCTCTTTCTCCTTATTTCTCGTGTGCTGATTCGTTTTACATTTTCTTCATTCAAAGACATTCATTCCTATCAAACAAACGCTCATACACACATACGTACGTACGTACGCACATGCTCTTTCCAACAAATTTTTACTACAAACATTTCTTGATACCCTTAACTTTCTCATTGAACATTGACTCAAAGTACTGCCTATGCTTGTTATCCTTTCCTTTTAATAAATTTCTATTTTAACATGAAAAACGTATATTTTTATTCTTACACTATTCCACACAATTCCACACATTCCAACCTGCCGACAATCAACCTTCTGATAATTCTGATGATAATTCTGGATAAATCTGTAAACTGTAGGGAGTTTGGTTATGTCTGACACAAGGTCGAATTAAATAAGCATTCACCATCTCTCTACGGCTTCACTGTAAATCCGTACAAAAAATATCCTCTTTATGATTTTTATAGCTACGTTGACATTCATTTGATAGACTTCGATATAAAATGGCTAACGATGAACCCTTAAAAATTATATCACACACATCTCAGGAATATCATTTTCTGAATGATTTAGCATTGTGGAGAATACGAAATAAAAGTAACTGTCTTCTCTTCATTGTTTACAAATTCTCGAATCAGTGCGAAAATCCTTTTACTCAATAGAAAAATGGATTGACTGCGTATTGAAGGAAAAAGACGAAGCCAAATTTCGCGAATCTGTGTGAATTATTTTCTGGCTGATGAAAAGCGAGCAATTTATAAAACAGAGAAATTAACAAGCTAGTGTCAAAAAGTGCCTTGATAGAAATCGAGAAAGACAGTTGAATCAGTCAGATGGGAGCGGAGATCAGATAGAACACCGCCACAATGTTAAAAGAAATTTCAAAACGCTGAACAGGACATAAGGTCCAGGCGACACATACATTCACTCTCCCTCTCCTTTATCTTTATCTCTTCTTCTTCGTCTTCACCTAATCACCGTCAACAAAAAGAAAAAGAAGACAAGAATACTAAGTCACTTTAACTGACTCCTAAAAATTAACGCTGTAAGTACAAATTTCCTTTATTGCTTTTACTTTCTCTTCACTTACTCGCCAGCCGCGAAACTGAAAGACGTTACTACAACTACGAACTCGGTCCTGGGTATGACGGTAAACTGCATCCGGCAGCAAAACCTCTGATTGGAAGGTTCTGAGGAGCATGGAACTACCTCTTAATTGCTGCTGTTCCAAGGTCCACCCTGTCCTGGAGAGGTAGCACCTGTTAAAGTCCCAGCTATGAGCAAATAGTTGACCCCTACAAACTGAGGTCAAAACACTACGAAATAATAAAATAGACTTTTATAGAAAAAAATATATTTTTGAAGGAAAAATATTACCAACAATATAATTTTGAAGGAAAGAAATTATTAGCATAACACATTTTTGAAGGAAAAAAATTACCAGCAATACGTTTTTGAATACAAAACTAGAAGACGTCTTCAGTTTTCTAAAATAAAATAAAAAAATTAAAAAATTTTCAAGAAAATTTGACTAAATCAACATTCTAACTATAACTTCTTTTTTTTTAATCATATCACCCCAAGCAAGGCGATAATGCCACTGATGCGCAGGGGGCTACCTAAGGGTAAAAAGATTGGAAAAGAGAAAACCGAAAACCGCATCTTAAACAGGAAACAAGGGATGAGCCTCTTCACCTGTTCAATAGACGTGGGTGGAACATTAAAAAGAAATACTTTAAAACCCTAACCTTTTGGCATTAAATAACCAACACAAACAACTACAAACTCTGGATTTCTTTAACTCCGTATTACACTTTCTCTTGGGACATTTACACAGTTAATAATCACTTCCTACAAAATTTACGTTCTATAAATAAATTTCCACTTATTTATACAAAAGAAACGCTTTTATTTTTCCAATCTTCAGATGATAAACTTTAAATTGTGTTGATTTCGTTGATGTTTGATGCAAGGCCAATTTAATAAACGTAATCGAGCTCTCTACTTTAGCATTACTAAAGGGTTTCTTCATGAACCTGCCAATGACACTGTCATAAAATTGACAGAATTTCAAGTTCAAATCTAGATTTAAAATACAGATAATAGAAAAGGGCAAAGAAAAAATCAACAAGTGTTTTTGAAAGAGTTTCACAAGTATCCTTTAAGTTTTTAATGATCTTTTGAGATATTTCAGCGCATAGACAGCCCACTTAGAACAAAAAAGTGTTTAAGGAAAGACAGTCGATTCAAAGTAGGGCTGAAGCTGGTCATCAGATTTTTGTTACAACAGTAACCTTTCAACCAAGCATAGTAACCAAAAGACCGGTTGAGCCTCTATGACTATTTTTGTAGAGACGACGTTCCTTTCTTTCCTGGCATGGGTTATACATCGATCTTGAATTTTTTAAACTACTGTACCAGGCTGGATATATACCTTCTTTCAAGAGTTTAATGAACGTTATTTTTGATGGACTAAGAAAATCTTTCTAGCATTTTTATAATTTATATACTACTTACAAAAAAAAAAAAAATAAAAATAAAAAAATATACATCGATCTTGAATTTTTTAAACTACTGTACCAGGCTGGATATATACCTTCTTTCAAGAGTTTAATGAACGTTATTTTTGATGGACTAAGAAAATCTTTCTAGCATTTTTATAATTTATATACTACTTACAAAAAAAAAAAAAAAATAAAAATAAAAAAATATACATCGATCTTGAATTTTTTAAACTACTGTACCAGGCTGGATATATACCTTCTTTCAAGAGTTTAATGAACGTTATTTTTGATGGACTAAGAAAATCTTTCTAGCATTTTTATAATTTATATACTACTTACAAAAAAAAAAAAAATAAAAATAAAAAAATATACATCGATCTTGAATTTTTTAAACTACTGTACCAGGCTGGATATATACCTTCTTTCAAGAGTTTAATGAACGTTATTTTTGATGGACTAAGAAAATCTTTCTAGCATTTTTATAATTTATATACTACTTACAAAAAAAAAAAAATAAAAATAAAAAAATATACATCGATCTTGAATTTTTTAAACTACTGTACCAGGCTGGATATGTACCTTCTTTCAAGAGTTTAATGAACGTTATTTTTGATGGACTAAGAAAATCTTTCTAGTATTTTTATAATTTATATACTACTTACAAAAAAAAAAAAATTTTTTTAAAAATTAAAAAAAACGCGAGAAAGCAATTAAATCAACTTATCAGTCACGTTAATTACATTAGCAGCCAAGTAAAATTAAAATTTCTTTATTGACATTTTTAAATTGATTTAATTTGTAGTCATAAAATTTTTCATAAAAAAACAGTTGGGAAGAATTGTGTTTTTATTTCTCAATATGAAAATTTTACAAACTGTGTTAAGAATAAAACTTTGTATCGATTTTCAGTTATATTCTAACATTAAAACACAGATCTTTCATAATAACTTTAAAAGCTATTGATTTCAGTATAACATGAAACGTTGTGTGTAGGGAGAAGGCGATGTTTCTCTTGAGTCCAACTTTGAAGTTATCCTTTCAATGTTTCCAAAAAGCCCATTTCATGGTCATCCAGACATCGTCAATATCCCTTTGAATGATGGCAGTCACTAGTCAATAGTAATAAACATCAAACAGGCTGATTGTAATAAATGCAAGCATTGCAATTTTGTCATAGCAAGTAAAGAGGAAATTTCGCGTATAAATATGCTGCGCCAAATATCAGCGTGTGGTTTTCTGTCTGAAGAGATTTATTGATGATCTTAAAAACATATTTATAATTCGGCTGTTTAAAGTTTTCAACTACCGATCGAAATCAATATTTTGTAAAAAAATAAAACAACTTTCTTTAAAGATAAAGCACAAAACTAAATAGCAACAAAAAAGTAATGAAAGAAAATGAATCTATCAAACAAACAAACCGAAAAATATTGTGAAAAATATTCGTTGTTTTAGGCCCTTTTCCTGTCAGTGCTCGTTTAAGATATGAAGCCTTTACAGTGCTGATAGCAGACACGGAAAGGAAACTACAGGAACTACAGAAGGTAACTGAAGAGAGTGACAAGAAAGAACTACAAATAAACCGCAAGAAAAACGAATGCATGGTCATCAGCAAAAAGAGCAGCCCAAAATGCCAAATACAGGTGGGGGATACTAAAATCAAGCAGGTACAAACATTTAAATGCCCAGGGAGTGTTCTAACATAAGACGGAAAGTACGAAACAGAGATCTGAAGGCGAATTGGCATGGCGAAGGACGCGTTCCAGAAGTTAAGTAGAGTATTAAGTGAAAATTTTGCTAGAAACAAAGAAAAGAGTACTGGATTGTTATGTAATGTCGGTTCTTCAATATGGCAGTGAGTGCTGGAAAATATCATCAAAGATGAAGGAAAAACTTAAAATTGAATTGAAATGTGGTTCTATAGAAGGATGCTGCGGATATCATGGATTGAGCATGTGAGCAATGATGAGGTTTTGGAAATGATGGAAACGAAAAGGAAATTAATACTGAGCATCTGAAAGAGACAGCTAAAGTTCCTGGGACATGCAATGAGGAAGGAGGGCTTGGAGAAACTGATACTAACATGCCAGATAGAGGGGAAAATAAACAGGGGAAAGTAGCGGATAACATATTTGAAGGGCTTGGTCAGGTGGATGATAGAACGAAAGTTGTGTGGTGTAACAGAAAAAAGCGTGCTAAAAGCCCCTAGGGATAGAGAGACATAGAAAGCCATTATCGCCTGAGTCGTGAAAGGACAGGACACATAGAAGAAGATGTTAAAACTCGTAAAGGATTAAAAATGATGGAGAAATCACGCAATGGAGTTATAAATATAGGTATCTCTACTCATTTTCGATAACTAATTTTTAAATTGAATTTTTAAAAATAAAAATAATTTCTTGAAATTTTTATTTTAGTGTCAATTGAAAGCTAAATGATTAAATTAACTATTTCCTGTAAGCAAAATACTCTGGTGTATTTCAAACAGAAATTATATTGACTGGAATTTAAAATTTTAAAATTTTTTTAATGTTTCAATTTTTCGGTCATTTTTAAGCGATCAACAAATTTGTAAAGAAAAGTTAGTTCTTGGTTTTATAAGTCTTGCAAACATAAAATACACATCTGTTGCACATTAATTTTTGAAAATTAGCAAATGTAATGTTAAATTAATCTGATTTACACAAGTGTTAATTATTTATAGCAAGAAATTTAGAATAAGACTGTTACTTAAACACAGAGTTCAACTTTTTAACCTTTCCACCGTATGTGTTGACAGATTGACAGATTCGTGATAAGATAAGTGTATGACGATCACAAGTGACATAATTCTACAACTTTTTTGTGAGGGGAAGAAACTCTGAAATACATGACATTTTAATTTTCACATTGAAATTACGATACAAAAAAATCTTCAAATACACACAAAAAATTTAGATTATTTTAAATCTAGGAAGGCACGACGATTTGTATTAAACTTTTAAATTTTCGATTAGTAGATATAATCTTCACTTAATAAGTTTATAAACTAACCCCAACCAGAGTTTTAATTATTTAAAAAATATTTTTCAAACTTTACAAATTATTATAATTAAAAAAATGAAAACAATTCTTTTAAAATTTCTTTATTTATAGAAAAAATGTTTCTTCAACTATAATGTCCTTAATTTATATTATTTATTCAAGCAATTTATAGTTTATCAAATTAAATAATGTCATAGTTATATTGATTTTTTATTATACTATTGGGAGCAGATTTTCGGAAATAGAGGCAAAATGTTTCAAAATAATAATAGATTATTTACATGTCCCAAAGAGTCCTGCGTTTAACTAATAAAACCAATTTTCCCAACAAAATTTAATTTCTTAAAATTTCATTAATTTACGTAGAGTGGGGTAACAGAAGTAAATAGAAGTATTTTTTACCAAGATTTAAAAAAAATAATTTCAGAAATCACTTTATTCATTTGGGAATAAGACATGAAAGTTTCATTAAAATCCAACAATTACTTGATATTTGCAAGAATTTCCAAATCAATGTGTTTGCCACCGGAAAAAATTGGGTAATGTAATATTTCCATTGTAAACTCTCGTAATGATTTGGTAACCCGCTAACTCAAATCAAAACAAGATTTTTTACCAAAATTTCGTTAGAAGAGATTAAAATGTTTTTAAAAAATAATTAAAATATACTTTGATCTTTCCTCTTAATAGTATAAACATTTTGATAGAAAAAGTTCGTTTTTATTAAGTTTGGGATCATTTTATTCATACTACGCAGTTTTTTTCGCAATTTAGTGGAGGTACCTGCATAAATATTTTGATTTTGATTTTTATATAAAAACCCATTATATTCTTTTCTATAATTTTGGTTGCCCGAAGGCAAAGAACTATTAATCATTTATGCCATTATTTGTGTCAAAAACTTCAATCTGCTGATGCCATACCAATCCGGCCAGAGTACTATGAAGAGATGAAGGAAGTGAATTAATATTAACACCTTGAAAGGGTAGTCCAAAATGCCAAATACAGGCCGGGGATACCAGAATGAAACAGGTACAAAAATTTAAATACTTGGGAAGTGTTATAACAGAAGACGGAAAGTGCGACACGGAGATCCGAAGTCGAATTGGCATGGCGAAGGAAGCATTCCAGAAGTTGAGTAAAGTATTAAGAAACAAAACAATTTCGCTAGAAACTAGGAAGAGAGTACTGGATTGCTTCGTGCTGTCCATCCTTCAATATGGCAGTGAATACTGGACAATACCATTAAAGATGAAGGAAAAACTTGAAGCAATTGAAATGTGGTTCTATAGAAGGATGCTGCGAATATCATGGATCGAGCATGTGAGCAATGATGAGGTCTTGGAAATGATGGAAGCAAATAGGAAATTAATACTGAGCATTAGAGACAGCTGAAGCTCCTGGGACACGCAATGAGGAAGGAGGGCTTGGAGAATCTGATACTAACAGGCCAGATAGAGGGAAAAAAGACAGGGGAAAGCAACGGATAACATATTTGAAGGACCTAGTCAGATGGATGACGGAACGAGGCTTTAATGGTGTAACAGAAGGCTTGCTCAGAGCCACCAGGGATAGGGAAAAGTGGAAGGCCATGATCGCCTACGTCCTGAAGGGACAAGGCACATAGAAGAAGAAGGGTCTGTCCTTTTCATGCTTGTAAATACTCGAATCTCTCAGCCACTTACAGTCATTTGTCACCTTTTAAACAATTATGATGCGCCAAAACAAGCGAAGCAAACCTAACAAAATATATAAATACAAGGTTAAGAGTTTTCTTTTATAATCCTATCGTCCCAGGCAAGGCTGCTGTTGTTGGGGGTCCGCGGTGGCGCTCGTCGTTGCCGCGCTCCTTCGGCTGTTGTCGCTTCGCACGCGGCGGCGTCCGCGAACGGGACACCCGATTTGACATCCGCGACAGGCGGGATTTTGCCGTTGCCGTCAAATTACGAATCCCCCGCAGAGCGGAGCGTGAGACGAGGGATCGCTCGACCACTTGACTTCAGGCTCGGGGTGTCATACTTAGTAGAGCAGTCACCACACTGCGATCTATTGAGACTAAGCCGTTGACCGACTCGATTCGTCCTCCAGAGTGAGACGGCCTACGCCCGACATGGTCCGCCAGGACCGTCGGCGAAAAGTGCTTGCGTTTCAATTCTTCGGTGTCGTTAACGTTAACGTTACTCATTATGGGATTTTTTTTTTATTCCTCTGACTCGATCTCGTCATCTTCTCGGAAGGGTTTAGGGTGATTGTCCTTTCGGTATCACCCTCATCACTGATTTCGGGTGTGCAGAGGGTTACATAGGAGGAAAGTTATGAGAAAGAAAGACAAATTATAGGGGGTGTCAGAAAGTGAGTAAGAGAAGGATTAGAATACTGATGAGAGTGGAGTGGATGGAGAAAGGAGCGTGAGAGAGATGATGTAGGTTAGTGAGATAGGAGATGACTATTGACTTTACATTTAAATTCTTGGAGAATGTAGCTGAGAAGCAAGTAAACGGAAAGGAATTACACAGGCAGAAAGTGCGAGAAAAAAGCTGTTAGAGTAGAATTTGCGTTTACATTTTATTGGTTCCACAGTAAAAGGGTGGAACTTAGTTGCTAATCTTGTGGTTCGAGTAAATTCATATACAGGGGCACCAGTGAGCTAAGTTCGTCGGAGCAGAAGCCGTGAAAGTATTTGTAGAAGAAACACAGGGAAGTCACGTTGCGCCGGTGAGAAATTAACTGTATCTGAGCTACCAAGTCGGGATCGATCACATTACAGATTCTCCGTTGGATTTTGTCAAGGACACCTAAGTGGATATCAGGAGCAACCGACTAGATATGGCAGCAGTATTAAGTGCACGGGCGGATGGTAGATTTATATACGTGCAGGATGGTTTCAGACGGGAAAAACTTCCTGGCCTTACACAGAGAACCGGCCTTCTTAGCAGCGGATTTAGCTATGAATTCTATATAGTTATTCCACTTGAGGTCTGTTGTGAGAGTTAACCCGAGGAGGCGCAGTGTTTTGCTTTCAGGAAGATTAGTCTGATCCATGCTCGTACTTTGACGGCTAAAATCCTATTAACATTTTTCCTAAGTAATTTTCTGTTTTTTTCCTCTGAAAATTGTTCATTTTAAGAAAAGTTAATTTTTTGTTGTTAATTAATTTAATATATTTTTTCATTATATCGTAAAAATGTAGCATACCAATTGGTTATGGATCAACTATGATAATTCGTTTTAACCTAACAGTAGAAGTAATGATATTACTTGTAGTAGCATTAATAACTTGTGATTTTACACGGGAAAGTTTGTTAAAAAGTTTTGATTTGAGCGTGAGAGATTTGAGCAGTGGATTTACTGGGTTTAAAAGTTCAATGACTTAATCCATTTGCCCCATGAAATCTTTACTTTTTCATCTGCGCTTACTCTCTCTGACTAGGAAGGTTGGGTCACTGTGTCACTTTTTTCCGCCTGAATCCATTTTGCACATATGCAAATCAACCATCTGACCGTGCATGGAATACTGTTGTCATATCTGGTCAGGCGCCCCTGCTGTTCGTCTCAGTGTTCTCGACAGGCTCCGAAGGAGAATGAGTAATGTGATTGGTCCCGACCTGGCTGCTCGACTCCAGCCACTTTCTCATCGGCGGGATGTGGCTTCACTCTGTCTCTTCTATAAATATTTTCATGGCTTCTGCTCTGACGAACTTAGGTCACTGGTGCCCCTCCACAATAATTTACTCGGGCAACCAGACTGGCATCAAGGTCTCACCGTTTTACATTTAGATCAACCAAATGCAGGCGACAATTCTACTCCATCAGCTTCTTTTCTCGCGCTTCCCGCCTGTGGAACTCCCTTCAATATACTTGCTTTCCTGACGGCTACAACCTCCAGGAATTTAAATGCAATGTCAATTCCCATTTCTTATCTACTTAACTCCAGCCTTTTATACATTACTCCGTGTATCTTGTTCTTTTCCTTTCTCTCTACCTTTACAACTGTCTTCACTCTTGTGTTCACATCATTCTCTTGCCCTTTCTTTTTCACCCCCTGTAGCTGGTTCGTCTTTGCAGTCATTCTTTTCTTGTCTAAAACTTTAACACTCTTATGTAGTCCCCTGCACATCAATGGCGGTACCGCCTTGCTTGGGGTGAAATGACTGAAAAAAAATAAAAAAGATATAGTTCTTCTTGACCGTGTTTGTTACCTTACTGACTTGTAGCCGATAAAGAAGGACAAAAAACTATACAAACTAAGTAGAAAATCTCAAGAGAATAGGAAATTACAAAAAGTGAAGAATTTTATATTTTAATCGGAACATTAGAAATCAGAGCATGTTGCTCATTGGTTTAAAGTATTATATTTACCAGTAAGTTTGATGTGTAGCGTAAAGCATTTTTGCTTATCACACCACGAGCAGATAAAAAGATACCGGATAGCTAAGTCTGTGGAAGGTAACACAATATCTAGTGAGTGCAAAATTAGCCAATAACATCCAGTAGGAAGTAGTAGGAACATTCATTATTGTCAGTAGCCGATAATGAGCAAATAAAACTGGCGTGGGATAAATCTTGACTGACAAATACTTGTAGAGTAATTGCCCTGATATTACATGGTCACAAGACAAGCCATGAATCGATCCTCATAGATATTTAGGTAGGTATCTCCATTCATTTTCGATACATAAATTTAAATTTGAATGTTTAAAAAAAGTTTTCTTGAATTTTTAATTTCAGCTTTAATTGAAAGCCAAGAGATTAAGTTTACTAATTCCAGTAAGCAAAATACTCTGATGTATTTCAAACCGAAGTTTTGATCAGAATTGAAAATTTTTTGATTTAAAAAAAAATTCAATTTTTCGGCCATTTTTCATCAATCGACACATTTTGTAAATAGAAGCCAATTCTCGGTTTTAAACAGTTTTGCAAAAATAAAATATAACTCGCTGACGCATGATTTTATTCAAATTATCGAGTTTACACTTACCTTATCTGATTTGAAACAAGAATTACTTGCTTACTGCCTCAAATGTACTATAAATGCGTTTTTAATTACGATAACCTTGTTATCAGGGTTATCATTGTCTTGACATGACAGACGGAAGCCGTCAAAAAATGCTAAATATGGAAGACGAATTTGACACAATTTGACATCGTACGATTCGTTTTTTTTAAATTTTTAGCTATATGAAAATTTAACATAACTTTGAAACTTCTGAATATCGTTTCTTATGTCTTTGTCTATGCGTGTATCAAATTTGATTAAAATCGGACCACTCCTTCTATAACCCGATTTTTTCGATTATCGATTTTCGATATTTATCGGGGGTACCTCGACACAAACCCTAGCTAAAACAGACGCTTATAATACAACTGTGTAAATTTTGAAGAAAATCGGTTCAGCCGTTTCGGAGTCTATAGGTAACGGATACACACACACAGACACACACACAGACAAAGTTCCATTTATAAATAAGTTTAGATAGATAGATTTAGATTTTATAGAATTTTAGTTAGTTTAGCTTAGCCTTACGTTTGAACATGTTTTATGGAAAATATAAATTAAAATAATATAAAACTTTTTTTAAAAAAAATTACAATTAAATAACAGAAGGAAATTATATAAGAGCAGAGGTAACTCAATAATTTATGAAATATTATGGCATTTATTAACTTTTATTTTTAATATCTATTTTAAATATTTTTTTAATTTAGGTACCTCCACAAATTGTGAATTTCACAATTACTTTTTTTTAAACAAAATTAGGAAATTAAGAAATTAAAATATGAAACTTGCATTAAATTTTGATTTTCAAAGCCCGTTGAATGTTGAAACGTAGAGCATAGCAAACACGGCAGCGAGATGTAAGAATTTTACCCTGTCGAAAATGTTTACAATACATAGTTATTTTTTTCCTGTATAGAGCGAAACCTTTGAAACACGTGACCTTTTAATGATATATATCATGTACGACCACCCGTTAAAAGAAAATACTGGTTATCATACGCACCGAATTAAAATGTTTTAAGTATTTTAGAAATCGATGGGCTAGATTATTTATATTAAGCTTTTCAATTTTCGATTAGTAAATATAGTCTTCATGCATTAATTTAATATTCTAGCGTTAACGATGAGTGAGGAAATTTTAAAAAGACTTTTGAAACTTTATAAATTTTATAATAAAAAAGTAATAAAATTGAAAACAATTCTTGTAAAAATTCATTATTCATTGAATTTTTTTACTTTTAGACTATGATATCCTTAATATATATTGTTTATAAAACCAATTAAAAGTTTATCTAAATAAAAAATGGCATAGTTTAATTGCATTTTTGTTTTCGCGATTCGCTGCAGATTTTCTAAAAGTAATTCTAAAAGCTAATTTAGAAAAAAAAACAAAAAAAAAACAGCTGATTACTATTCCCCAATGACTCCTGAATTAAAATAATATTAGATTATGAAAAAGCGATCGCGAATTTCTAGACATTTCAGAAAATTAATTAGTGGCGGATGGGGTAAAATATGTAAAAAGAAATTTAGCAAGATTTTTTTAAAATAATTATTTTATTAACGATTTTAGTCATTTATAGATAAGTTCTGAAATTTTCATAAAAATCCGACCATTATTTGATTTTTGCAAGGATTTGCAAATTAATGTGTTTTTCACCAGCAAAATGTGTCTTGCGTAATATTACGTTTGCCGAAAAAAAAAACTCTAAAAAATTGCGTCACTCACAAACGAAAGAAAAACAAGATTTTCTACCAAAATTTTAAACGTGTTAGAAAGAATTTAAAAAATACTTTCCTATATCCTCTTAATAATAACATAAAAATTTTGTCGATAAAACTTTGTTTTTATTTAGTTTGAGGCCTTCTTTTATTTATACTATTCTGTTTTTTCAGCGATTGTGTGGAGGTGGCGAAGTTGTCGTGAATATCTCGGTTAGAACTGGAGGCCTCTTTCAAATCTCGTTGCTCTTTCAAATCTTGTTGTTCCACTGGGTGCGATCATTTTGAATTTGTTTGGATTTGCTGTAATTTACTGCTGCAGTAGGCTTAATATTTTTTTTACATTTGAAATAACTTGGATTTATTAATGTAAGTATAATATATTTACTTTATTTCCTACGAACTTACGTTTCTATTGCAAAAAAAAAAAGAACATTTTTGTGCGAAATTCACTAAAATACGTAATTTAGGAAATTTCGGCAATTAATAAAGGACGCTAATGGTACATGCCTCACTGGGGACGAAAAAGTTCCCAAGGGATAAAAATCATGTTTTTACAGAAACCTGTTACTATATATATATATTAGCAGTATAGCCCCGGCGTTGCTCGGGTGTAATGAAAGCTTTAAAACTAATCCATAGTCCTGGAGCTCAGACTCTTTGGACGTTGGCACGAAAGACTAAAAAGCAATAGTTGTTTCCAGTCAAAGTGAAACCGTAGATTGAAAGAAAAATGAATGGGTGTAAGTCAAATTTTGATATCCGATATCGATGTCAAATAAGTTTTCCGTCACAAACTGAATTTTGAAGACTAAATGAGTCCTTTGAGTAAATAGTATCATGGCTGAGACTAAGAACTGCAATTATACCTACTTAGAGCAAAACTCAAAGCACAAACTAAAATAAAAGGGCTGAAAACCTGATTTTGATCAGACCCGATACGATATCGGGGCATCGATTTCCAATATCGGAGTCAAATAAGTAATTCAAGGATAAACTAACCTAAGTGAGTCCATGAAAACTTATCGTACCTATTGGGAGTAAAATCGGAGAAAATGAGCCATATTGATGACTAAATATCGGTTTTTGATCAGATTTGATAGAATATCGGGGGCATCGATTTCCGATATCGGGGAAAATGAGTGGTCTGAAAAGATCTACTAATGTTTGAGACTAAAAACTATAATTTTACCAAGTTAGAGCAAATTCTGCAGCAAAAACCACGATAAAAAGGCTGAAATCCTGAAAAAAAAAATTGTGGATTTGTATAAAGGACATACAGACCGACAGACAGGCACACACACACAAACATCTTGCCTTATATATATATATATATATATATATATATATATATAGAGAGAGAGAGAGAGAGAGAGAGGGCGGATTTCTTCATTCCGTACTAGTTAATACCCAATTTTAATAAAGATATTGCATATTTTCTGTTTTCAGAGAAAAATATTTCGTATAAATATCAATGAAGAATTGACTTGAATTTTTACATTACGATTTTAAATCTGTTTCAAATCTTGGCAGACCCTAAAAAAAACAATGTAAAATGTTTCAATAATCAAAAAAACGTGAATTTTAATGACATTTTCAAGCGCGAATATTGTTTTTTGTTGAAAGGACTTTGTTATTTTTTTCATTTGACAACTGATTTTCATTTTAAGGAAGATCAAAAATGAGTATCAAAACTCAAATTCTGAATGATAGCCTTGACTAGCGCGCTTTCATTTCGAAGATTAATCGCACTGTCTACGCAGACAAGCATGTAATTTTCCTGATCTGCGTTTTCACCTTGTTTTGCTGTTGTTTTAAATTTCCTTCAGTAATTTAAGTGATAAAAAATTATTCTTTAAAGTTCTTTATTTCCTTTTATTTTTTTAAATTTAAAATATTTTTGTCATACTTTATTTTGACGTGGTCATAAACTGAAATGAAAAGCGTTTGAGTTTTGTTTAATAGCATATCAACCTTTGTGGCTTATTTAATGCCCAAAAGGTGGGGTTTTAAGGTATTTTTTTAATGTCCGATGATAGTGAGAAGGTTGATCTAGTCAGCTTTTAACGAAAAATTTTGTTTTTATTTTTTTTTATTTTAGAAATCGAAAATGTCTTCTAATTTTATATTCAAAAATGTTTTGCTGAGAATTTTTTCTTTCAAAAATGTGTTATGGTAATAAATTTTTTCATCAAAAATGTACTGTTGGTAATATTTTTCCTTCACAAATATATATTTTTCTATAAAAGTCTTTTTTATGTATATATATATTTCTCTAAGTGTGTAGTTTTATACTTTCATAGTGTTTGGGGGTTAACTATATGCCCATAGCTGGGATCCTAAGAGGTGCTACCACTCCGGGTCAGTGTGAACATGGGAACAACAGCAATTAAGAGGTGGTTCTATGTTCTTCACAACCTCCCAATCAGAGGCCTTGCTGACGGATGCAGTTTACCGTCATGCCCAGGAAATGAAAAGAATTTTAGGCTTACTGAAAATTTTGAAAAACTGATTTCATTACATGAAAGAATAAAATGTATTTTAGTGCAAACACGTAAGATAATGATTTTTATTTTCCACTGCTAAGAAGGTTGGGTCAATGTGTCGGGCCAGGATGTTTTTTCCGCCTGAATCCATCCTGCATATATACAAGTCAACCATTCGTCCGTGCATGGAGTACTGCTGCCATATATGGTCAGGCGCCCCTGCCGTTCACCTCAGTGTTCTCGACAGGCTCCAAAGGAGAATCAGTAATATGATAGGTACTGACCTGGCGGCTCGACTACAGCCACTTCCCCACCGACGAAATGTGGCCTCCCTTTGTCTGTTTTATAAATACTTTCATGGCTTCTGCTCGGACGAACTTAAGTCACTGGTGCCTCCTCAACAGGTGTTTACTCGTGCAACAAGATTGGCAACTGGATCCCACCCATTCACAGTTAGGTTAGCCAAATGCAGACGACAATTCTACACCTTCAGCTTCTTCTCTCGCACTTCCCACCTGTGGAACTCGCTCCCATATTCTTGCTTTCTTGACGGCTACAACCTCCAGGAATATAAATGCAATGTCAATACTCATCTATTAACCACTTGACTCTGGTTCTTTCCCCACCCCCCATATCCTTTCCTTTCTCTCCACCTTTGAAACTGTCATCACACCTGCATTCTCATTTTTCTATTGCTCCTTTCTAACTGGTTCGTCTTCCTCTTCACTCTCTTCTAATTAATCTTTTTACACTTATGTAGCCCCCTGCACATCAGTGGCATTACCACCTTGCTCGGGGTGAACCGATTAAAAAACAAAACAAAAAAAATTTTTTTTTCGTCATCTGTATTTGATTTGATTTATAATGCGATTTTTTAAAAGTATGGGCAGGGATGTAAGAACAACTACTGTTTGTCTTTTGAACGTGTTCACAAGCAAGACGATACCCTGCTGGAAAAAATGTATTTTTAGTACTATTTTAAGTAAAAAATAATATTTTACAAAATCTAATTAATCCTTAACTCTGTACTATTTTTCTTGGAAACAACTGTCGGCGACATATATTGGGTTTTTAGGAGATTTTTTTTTTTTGTTGGCATCCATCAAAAAAGCTAATCGAACTTCTGTTCTTACTTCATTGTTTAAAATATCTAAAAACTTTATTTAAAAACGTAAAATATATCTCTTTTACGGATTAATTTAAAGCTTTCACCTTTAAGATAAAACTAATATCTAACTTCAAGGAATATATTTGCTTAATTTAATAACAATATTTTTTGATAACAATTAATATTGTATAATAACAATATTATTTGATAACAATTAATATTGTATAATAACAATATTATTTGATAACAATTAATATTGTATAATAACAATATTATTTGATAACAATTAATATTGTATAATAACAATATTATTTGATAACAATTAAAAATATTATATGATGATAATAATGATATATAATTTAATAATAAATGATAATTCATTTAATTTTCATTTCTATACTTTTGCTTTCTAAACGACAACATTGTTTTTTTTTAGTAAAATAAAATATACCAAAGTTTCTAAAATATCTAGTGTTTTTTACTTCCAAAAGGAAAGCAAATTTTAAATATGCTTTATTTATGTGTTAGTTCTCCGGTCTGTTTAAAGCGGAGATTTAAATCCCTAACTGCAAAAAAGATCTTTTAGAAAAAAAACAAAAAAACAAAAAACAAACAAACAAAAAACAAATAGGGAGAAACAGGAGGGTCTAAAACAATGACCCTGAAATGTTAACTTGGGTTTTACAAATCTACAGCAGCTATTCCCAACAAATGCGATTTTTGTATGGGCATTAACTTATTTCAGGCCAATGTAAACAAACTCTGTTTTGTTAAATCTGTTATCAGAAAATGTTATCTCTGCAATAATTTTGCTGAATCTTTGCTCAAAATGGCCACATGGTTTTCGACCCACATGCAGGGCAAATAGGAATTACTTTTACCAGGCAGCTCTTTTAGTAGAGAAATCTCAGCCATTTGCAGGGAGAATCTTGTAAGAACTGGCAGACTTGGCAGAAGATCAATGCTTAACCTTTAATCACGAGAATATTAGTTAGGAATAAGGGTAGGGGAAACTGGGTTCAAAACCAGGTGGTCCCCCCCCCCCGGCAGTACAGGAAAAGGTAACAGGTCAGAGTATGACTTCTTTTTTGTGATTGGATCTCTGTTATCAGAACAAAATCCTCTCCGCCCTATTTCATTTGTGTAACTATCATTCTACTACTTGAAAATTAAGTGCGACTCTGATGTCAAGTCAAATTTGTGCTGTATTTAGTTCAATAATCTTCTTGTATGTGCCATATCCCGTCAGGAAATAGGCGATCATGGCTCTCCACAACTTCTTGCTCTTTGTAGCTCTTAAAACATTTTGTCTTTTTGTCATCTTTCCAAAACCCTGTTTTATTATTTACACAAGCCAAAACATGGTCTATCATTGCTCTCCACAACTTCTACTTTTTGTTGCTATTAATAAATTTAATCTTTCTTGAACCTTGTTCTTCCATCCATTTACCGAAGCTCAGTAAGTAGGCCATGCATTTTTTCAATCTGTCTTCTTAGTATCAAATTTTTGAAGGCTACTTGTGAGTTAAATTAAAAAGTGTGTAATCTCTGAAATACTCTCACTGCTGCATATTTTTTCCATGGATGTTTACCTATCAAAGCTCACATTTGGCACCAAACCTGATCTGATTATATGACCCACATCTCATAGAAAGCAGTAAAAGCTATTATTTTGAGACAGCCTTGGCTCTACTCACACTATGCTGTTAAGACGAGTGTTCAAGCCTGTTTCGCTGTATCACAGCTCATCAGTGCGGCTAGACACATCCACTTGCTTCTGGCAGTGATCGAAACTCGACCGATGTGGTGTCAGTCGGAGTCGCTACTACGTAAGCCATCGACGCATGGAATCCGAGAAGGGAAATTTTAACGTGTTGTATATAAGCAGCGTACACACACGCCAGTCACCGAGAGAACTCAATTAATTTCTGAAGAGTCACACATATAGCAGAAGTGGAAACTATTTTTAAAATTTTCTTCTCCAGAGAGCTCAATCACAATGAGAGCATAATATATTAGTCATCCACATACAAGCCTGTTTCGCTGTATCACAGCTCATCAGTGTGACTAGACGCGTATATATATATATATATATATATATATATATATATATATTTTATTTTTATTTTTTATTTTTTTTCAGATTCTACTGTTCCTAATGTAGTTCTTCTATGTGCCATGTCCCTTCAGGACGTAGGTGATCGTGGCTTTCCACGTCTCCCTGTCCCTGGTGGCTTATGGCACGCCTTCTCTTGTTGCACCGTGCAGCCCTTGTTCCGTCATCCACCTGGTTGGGTCCTTCAGGTGTGTTGTCTGTTGCTTTTTCCTGTCTCTTTTTCCTTCTATCTGGCCTGTTAGTGTCAGGTTCTCCAAGCCCTCCTTCCTCAAGAACTTCAGCTGTCTCTTCCTGATGCTCGATATTGATTTCGTTTTCGTTTCCATCATTTCTAAGACTTCGTTGTTGCTCGCGTGCTTGATCCATGATGTTTGCAGTATCTTTCTCTGGAACCGCATTTCGGTTGCTTCCAGTTTTTCCTTCATCTTTGATGATATTTTCCAGCATTCACTGCCATATTGAAGAACTGATATCACATAGCAATCCAGTAATGTACTTACCATTCAGAAAATACTCTCTTAGTGTGATCTTTTTTTTTACAGTATGGTTCATTCTGTATAAGGCCTGAGAGTCGCTCTAGGTAGAGATTTACATTCAGGGTTAGTTTATATGGATAGGAGAGGAAGGTAAACAGTTAACTCTAGGTTTGAACAGGTCTCGATTGTAATGATTAGGGAAACCTCTTCTTGGACGTCTGTTCCATAGGGCAGTGTAATTACGGAAGAGAGTGTAGGTGGTTAGCTGCAATGTAAGTGGCATGACAGGTCCTAGCCATGAAGGTCAGACATTTTAAAAAAAAATTTTTTTTTAAATAATCATATCGCCCCAAGCAAAGCATTTTACTGCCACTGTTTTGCAGGGGGTTACATAGGAGGGAAGTTACGAGAAAGAGTGATAGGTTATAGGGGGTGTCAGGAAGTGGGTAAGAGAAGGATGACTGTGGTCATAAAATGAGGGATCAGTTTATTGATTTTAATGCAAAAGTGATCCCCCACTTTATATCCACATTATATTAGTATATGATTTTTTATAATCATATCGCCCTAAGCAAGGCATTTTACTGCCACTGTTTTGCACGGGGTTACATAGGAGGGAAGTTATGAGAAAGAGTGACAGGTTATAGGGGGTGTCAGGAAGTGAGTAAGAGAACAATGAGAATACTAATGTGAGGAGAGTGAACGGAGAAAGGTGCATGAGAGAGAGAGAGAGAGAGAGAGAGGATGCAGGTCAGTGAGATAGATGACTATTGACTTTAGATTTAAATTCTTGGAGATTATAGCTGTCGGGAAAACATGTAAATGAAAGGGAATTCTACAGGCGGGAAGTGCGAGAAAAGAAGCTGCTGGTGTAGACTTGGTGGAACTATAATAAATATGCTGACTCCAGATGAGTCAGTCAGTTAAATGCCATACGTCATACACACTTGGGATATCATGTCTTGAAAGAGACCTGACTGACTGGGCAGAGAATTTTCTCGTGGGAGGTTGCCATTACTTTCTGAGGCAGACCAATTGTCAACCAAGGCTGTAGAACTCAATCTGTCTTGCTTGTTAACCCATAACTGGAGGGAGAAGAGACGGATTAATACTTTCCCCAAGGGTAATTCTGCATAAGTGAATGCAACGAATTCAATTGGACTTTGAACTTAACTCTCCAATTTTCCTTTCTGTGCCAATATTCACTGCAGATAGACTAAACAATTGGAGTAGATAGACTAAACTATCGCTCGATTCACACTCCACCCACGTCTATTGAACAGGTGAAGAGGCTCATCCCTTGTTTCCTGTTTAGGATGTGGTTTCCGGCTTTCTCTTTTCCAATCTTTTCACTCTTACATAGGCTCTGCGTATCAGTGGCGTTACCGCCTTGCTCAGGGTGATATGATTAAACAAAAATATATATATATATATATATATATATATATATAAAGCGCTTCTTCAAGATTTTTTTTTAATAAATTCGTTAAAATTATCAAGTCTACTGATTTTCTATAAATATTCAGTCAGTTAAGTGCCATACGTGATGCACGCTTTGGCGATCATGTCTCGAAAGAGACATGACTGACTGGGCAGAAAATTATCCCGCAGTAGGTTGCCATTGCTTTCTGCGATAGACTGGTTTCCGAACATGGCTATAGAACACAATCTGTCCTGCTATTTAACTGGAGGGAAGAGATGGATTAATACTTTTTCCCAAGGGTATTTGCGCATAAGTGAATGCAAGGAATTCAACTGGAATTCGAACTCGGCTCCCCGATTTCTCGTTCCGAGCTGATATCCACTGCACCACAACGCACCCAACTTAAATATCCTTTTTCTTACTTATTCTATTTATTTTTTATTATTAATTCAGTCAGTTAAGCGCCATACGTGATACACGCTTGGGCGATCATGTCTCAAAAGAGACATGACTGACTGGGCAGAAGATTATCCCGCAGTAGGTTGCCATTGCTTTCTGCGGTAGACTGGTTGCCGACCAAGGCTATAGAACCCAATCTGTCCTGCTATTTAACCCATAACTGGAAGGAAGAGACGGATTAATACCTTTCCCAAGGTTATTTGCGCGTAAGTGAATACAATGGATTCAACAGGAATTCGAACTCGGCTCCCCGGTTTCTCGTTCCGAGCCGATATCCACTGTATCACGACGCACATCCTATATTATTAATTACATGAAAATAAAACGGTCACTGCCAGTATCATAAATCAGTCTTTAGTTACTTAGTCACGCTTCTATCTTTCGTTTCCTCTTCTTTTAATCTCATTGCTTTTCTTGTCTCTCTTCATGTCCTTAACAATCTTTTCATCATATTTTAATAACGCTTTTCTTTTATCGTGTACAAGCCAATTTTTACAATGCATGCAGACAGAGAACGAATAGATAAGAAACTGTTTATATATCAGATAATAGCTTCAAGCAATTAATTGAATACTTGTGCTTGGCCTATAGACTTTCATTCTTGAGTGATTTCGAAAATTCGAGGTCGTCCAAACGAAGCATTAAATTATAATTATCTATAACATTAAATTATAATTATTTATTAAATCAAATTATAATTATCTGTTGCATTCAGTTATAATTATCTATTACATTAAAGGTAGAAGATCAGATTCTAGATTTGTACACTCTAAGAAAATTTCAGAAAATAAAAGATTCAGAAAAACTCGTGTTAAGTTCCTGTTAACTCGTCTCGACCAAAGATCAAAGTCTTTCAGTGCGTTAATCTGTTCGTATTTAGAATGCTCTTGTACAGCGAGACTATTCTGACAACCTTAGAAGTTATGCCAGGATTCGTCATCGGAAGTCACATTTTAAACAAAGGTAGGCAGATGATACAGTGCTGATAGCAGACACGGAAAGGAAAGTACAAGACCCCCTACAGAAGGTAGCTGAAAAGTGTGATAAGAAAAGACTACAAATAAACTGCAAGAAATCCAATTGCATGGTCATCAGCAAAAAGGGCAGCCCAAAATGCCAAATACAGGTGGAAGATACAAAAATCAAGCAGGTACAAAAATGTAAATACCTGGGAAGTGTTCTAACAGAAGACGGAAAGTGTGACACAGAGATCCGAGGGCGTATTGGTATGGCGAAAGAAGCATTCTAGAAGTTGAGTAAAGTATTAAGAAACAAGACAATTTCGCTAAAAACAAAGAAGAGAGTACTGGATTGCTATGTGATGTCAGTTTTTCAATATGGCAGTGAATGTTGGACAATCTCTTCGAAGATGAAGGAAAAACTTGAAGCAGCTGAAATGTGGTTCTACAGAAGGATGCTGTGAATATCATGGATCGAGCATGTGAGCAATGATGAGGTTATGGAAAGGATGGAAACGAAAAGGAAATTAATACTGAGCATCAGAAAGAGACAGCTAAAGTCCCTGGGACATGCAATGAGGAAGGAAGGCTTAGAGAACCTGATACTAACAGGCCAGATAGAGGGAAAAATAGAATAAAGGAAAGCAGCGGATAACATATTTGAATGACCTGCTCAGATGGATGACGGAACGAGGGTTTCGTGGTGTAACAGGAGAAAGCGCGCTAAGAGCCACTGGAGATATGGAAATGTGGAAACCCATGATCGCCTTCGTCCTGCAAGAACAGGGTACATGAAAGAAGAATCATTCATTATCAGAAGTCGACTCCTCATTTCTGCAAATTCTTTCTCTGGTTGGTTACTAATAGGTAAAAGACGCATATATAACAAAGCACAGGCCTATCTAGTTTTCGTGTTCATCATGGCGTACACATGACTGGTACGTCATGTAATCTTGTAACGTTATCGTTGTCAAGACTAATAAGAACACGAGACAAAATCTCATTTTGTCAAGGTGAGAGACTATTTTTTCTTTCGAATGGGGCGCTTATATATCTTCTGGACATCTCGGTTGCCCCACGTATATTAATTCTAACTGCAGTTGAGTCCATACCTATTTACACGTCGAACGTTTGCCACCGAAACTCTATGAGGTTCAAATATGAGTTACCTTCCAGCAAAGTTTACTTTGGTATTTTCTATAGTGAGCCTAGTACCTATTGGTGTCAATACATATCAACTTCGCTCAGAAAGAAAGTTCTGTATTGACATTAAATCCAATTCAAACTATGTGGCGTTTCCCTCTGTGAATCATATAACTGTGTATATATATATATATATATATATATATATATATATATATATATATATATATATATGTCCAGTCCGTAAACGGTGAGGATAATCCAACAAGATTAACAAGTTTCCGGCAAAATGAGCTATAGTTTATAACCACTTGAAATGACGTGTTGAGTTTTCCTTTATATGTATATATATATATATATATATATATGTGTGTGTGTGTGTGTGTGTGTGTGTGTGTGTGTGTGTGTGTGTCCATTACTCTTCAGGAATCAATTAAGTTTTTCCGGTGACTGGCGTGTATATACACCGCTTATATACAACACGCTAAAATTTCCCTTATCTGGTTCCAAACGCCTATGGCTTAAGGATTAGCGACTTCCACTGACACCGAATCGGTTGAGTTTTGATCTCGGCCAGAAGCAAGTGAATGTCTAGCCACACTAATGAGCTGTGATACACCGAAACAGGTTTGTATGTGGATGCAATTGACACATAATTGACATTATCAGCACGCATACATTTTTCAGCGAGATTAAGCGCACATTTTCATTTCAGCTAAAGATTTAGCAGCAAATAAAAGAATGTTGTGAGACGCATTATAAACACATTTAAACATACTTGGAGTTCATTTAGTGTACACGTGTATATTTAAAAAAAAAAAGTATGCTCTTACACATAAGTATAATTTTACATCTGCTTACTCTTTTTACACATATATCCGCATCTGATTATATTAAGTACCGCCATGGACTTCCAGAAAAAATGCATTTTAAATAATCAAAACGTCTTCTTTGAAGTTAAATTTGTTTTTCTATTTGAAATGATTATAGCCCAAAGCTAATTCTTAGAAAAATAAAAATAAATTTCTGTTTATAAATAAACTTTTAGGCATTTTTAAAACATTGACATAATCATTTAAGTCATCAGAACACCATTATAGATGAAAAAAATGTAAACAAAAAATTAAAATACCGTATTTCTTCTAGTGATGTCTGTCAAATGAAATAAAGATTTTTTTAACCACGATAACGTGTATATGCTATGTACCACCACGAACTTTCTAAAAAACCCGGACAACATATTTTAAATAATTTAAATTCCTTCTTTTAATTTAAATTTCGCTTTATTTGATAGTCAGTCTGAATTAAAAGAAAAATTAATTTCCGTACATTTTTTTTTATATGGTAATTTCTATGTGTACAGTAAAAGACCATGCGTTTCAGGGGCTCGCAAAACACTGACAATTCTCTAAATAGAGTTTAGGTGTTAGTCATTAACAACCGGTTAAAAACCGGTTTGGGCCGACTTAGAGCAGTACACCACCCAACCATTTTTTTCATTTGTTCATTTTTTTTAATAAATTGATATCGATTAGACGTTAAACTTTCAGATCATCGCAAAAAATTGGAAAAATGTATGTCTCCAGCGGGAGGTGGGGTCATTGCGTCATTCAAGCTTATAGTAAAACCATTCCTCAATGATACCTGTCCTAACATTTAGAAGCTAGAAATTTAAAAAGTTATTTCAGTTGTGCACCGTTTTTAACACCGAGTGTGCAAGGGCATAAAACTTTAAAATAGGTACCTCCACTCATTTTCTGTAACAAACTTTTAAATTGAATTTTGAAAAATAAAAATAAAAATAAAAATTCTTGAGACTTTTATTTTAGTTTTAATTAAAAGCTAAATGCCTAAGTTTACTATTTCCAACAAGCAAAATACTCTGGTGTTTTTCAAACAGAAATTTAAAAAAATTAGATATTTAAAAGATTTTTGGGCTATTTTTGAGCGATCGACACAAAAGTTAATTTTCGGATTAAAAAATATTGCAAAAAATAAAATATACATCTGTAACATATTATCTTTAAAAAATTAGCAAATTTAATGGTAAATTAATCTGATTTACACAAGTATTACTTATTTATAGCATGAAATTTAGAATAAAACTATTTCTTAATCACAGAGTTGAACTTTCTGACCTAGCCGCCGTATTTGAAATGTGTTGACAACTCGCCCGTTGCGAGATAATATAAGTGTGTATGGCGATCACAAGTGATATAATTGTACAAATTTTTTCTGGTAAGAAGAGTAAGAGCCCCTGAAACGCATGGTCTTTTACTGTACACATAGAAATTACCATATAAAAAAAAATCAAATACACACACACAAAAAAAAGATAAAACTTATTTAAAGAATACGATAGCTAAATGATATGTATTAAACTTTTCAATGTTCGGTTAGTAAATATAGTCTGCACTTTATAACCGACCAACCTAACGTCTACAAATCTTGGAAATATTTAAAAAATATTTTTGATACTTTATAAATTATTATAATTTAAAAAATGGATACAATTCTTTTAAAATTACATTATTAATCGAAAAATAATTTTTTCAGATTATAATGTCTGAAATTTATGTTATTTATAAAAACAGTTAGAATCTTATCTGATTAAATAATGTCATAGTTTTATTGAATTTTTTATTTTACTTTTCGGGGCAGAATTTCGGCAATAAGGGCGAAATGGTTTATAAAATAATAGATGATTTAGGGCAGAATTTCGACAATAGGGGCGAAATGATTTATAAAATAATAGATGATTTAGGGCAGAATTTCGGCAATAGGGGCGAAATGGTTTATAAAATAATAGATGATTTAGGGCAGAATTTTGGCAATAGGGGCGAAATGGTTTATAAATTAATAGATGGTTTAGGGCAGAATTTCGGCAATAGGGGCGAAATGGTTGATAAATTAATAGATGGTTTAGGGCAGAATTTCGGCAATAGGGGCGAAATGGTTTATAAAATAATAGATGATTTAGGGCAGAATTTCGGCAATAGGGGCGAAATGGTTTATAAAATAATAGATGATTTAGGGCCGAATTTGGTCAATAGGGGCGAAATGGTTTATAAAATAATAGATGATTTAGGGCAGAATTTCGGTAATAGGGGCGAAATGGTTTATAAAATAATAGATGATTTAGGGCAGAATTTCGGCAATAGGGGCGAAATGGATGATAAATTAATAGATGGTTCAGGGCAGAATTTCGGCAATAGGGGCGAAATGGTTTATAAAATAATAGATGATTTAGGGCAGAATTTCGGCAATAGGGGCGAAATAGTTTATAAAATAATAGATGATTTAGGGCAGAATTTCGACAATAGGAGCGAAATGGTTTATAAAATAATAGATGATTTAGGGCAGAATTTCGACAATAGGGGCGAAATGGTTTATAAAATAATAGATGATTTAGGGCAGAATTTCGGCAATAGGGGCGAAATGGTTTATAAAATAATAGATGATTTAGGGCAGAATTTCGGCAATAGGGGCGAAATGGTTTATAAAATAATAGATGATTTAGGGCAGAATTTCGGCAATAGGGGCGAAATGGTTTATAAAATAATAGATGATTTAGGGCAGAATTTCGGCAATAGGGGCGAAATGGTTTATAAAATAATAGATGATTTAGGGCAGAATTTCGGCAATAGGGGCGAAATGGTTTATAAAATAATAGATGATTTAGGGCAGAATTTCGGCAATAGGGGCGAAATGGTTTATAAAATAATAGATGATTTAGGGCAGAATTCCGGCAATAGGGGCGAAATGGTTTATAAAATAATAGATGATTTAGGGCAGAATTTCGGCAATAGGGGCGAAATGGTTTATAAAATAATAGATGATTTAGGGCAGAATTCCGGCAATAGGGGCGAAATGGTTTATAAAATAATAGATGATTTAGGGCAGAATTTCGGCAATAGGGGCGAAATGGTTTATAAAATAATAGATGATTTAGGGCAGAATTTCGGCAATAGGGGCGAAATGGTTTATAAAATAATAGATGATTTAGGGCAGAATTTCGGCAATAGGGGCGAAATGGTTGATAAATTAATAGATGGTTTAGGGCATAATTTCGGCAATAGGGGCGAAATGGTTTATAAAATAATAGATGATTTCCATTCCCCAATGATTCCTGTGTTTAACTAAGAAAACTATTTTTTGTCTACAGAATTTAATTTCTTGAAATTTCATGTATTTGCATGGAGTCGGGGGTGATAACAGATATATAAAATCTATTTTTTACCAATATTCTTTAATAGAAATGGTTTAAAAGATAATTTCATTCATTTCTGAATAAGTCCTGAAAGATTCATTAAAATCCGATAATTATTTGATTTTTGCAAGAATTTTCAAATGAATGCGTTTGTCAGCGTAAAAAGTGAGTTATGCGTGTTTTCCATTGTAAACTCTCGTAACGATTTGGATCTCCGCGAACGAAAAGAAAAACAAGATTTTTACCAAAATTTTGAACGTGTTAGAAAAAAATTTAAAAAATGCCTAAAAATATTTTGATCTTGCGTCATAATAATAACATAAATATTTTGACGGAAAAAAGTTCGTTTTTATAAGGTTTGAGACCATTTTCTTTATACTATGTTATTCTTTCAGCGATTTAGTGGAGGTACCTAAACACCAATCACAATAACAGAAAATGCTTTTGTGACAACAGTGCAACCAAAATAGTGTAGGTTACGACATTTGACTTATTGTAAAGCAATAAATGTACATAAAATGATTATATATATATATATATATATATATATATAAAACACCAATCACAATAACAGAAAATGCTATTGTGACAACAGTGCAACCAAAATAGGAAAATATATATTGCACACACTCAGTTAGTCAGTCAGTCAGTTAAGTACAATACGTGATACACGCTTGGGCGATCATGTCTCGAAAGAGACATGACTGACTGGGCAGAAGATTATCCCGCAATAGGTTGCCATTGCTTTCTGCGGTAGACTGGTTGCCGACCAAGGCTATAGAACCCAATCTGTCCTGTTATTTAACTCATAACTGGAAGGAATAGACGGATTATTACCTTTCCAAAGGGTATTTGCGCATAAGTGAATGCAATGAATTCAGCTGGAATTCGAACTCGGCTCCCCGATTTCTCGTTCCGAGCCGATATCCAATGCACCAGAACGCACATCACTCAATATTAAAAAAGGCCCGCTAATAAAACCATATTATTCGAATCCATTTAAAGCAGCGAAATATTTTGTTTTTTTTAATTCTGTTTACCTTTCATTATTTACCTTTTTGTGTGTATGTGCGTGCGTCGTTTTTATTTTTTTTTAACGTAGTGTGCGAAAGTGTAAAAATTAACAAAACAGGATCCACTTCACTTATATTATAACGAAATCTATGCCAAGAAATAAGCGAATGAAGATGTTAGTCACCAAACAAAACAAAACAAAAAATTAAAAAAAACTAAAAAAATCTAAACGACTTCTAAATGTTTAGTCCACCTGGTTTTTGATTAAAAAAAAGATCCAAAACAAACATATATAATTTATATCATGCATAAGAGTAAAAAGATTGGAAAGAGAAAGCCGGAAACCACATCCTAAACAGGAAACAAGGGATGAGCCTCTTCATCTGTTCAATAGACGTGGGTGGAGTGTGAACCGGGCGAAAGTTTAGTCTATCTACTCCAATTTAAAAAAAAAAAAAAAAGAAGTGTAAAAAGATTGGAAAAAGAAAGCCGGAAGCCACATCCTAAACAGGAAACAAGGGATGAGCCTCTTCATCTGTTCAATAGACGTGGGTGGAGTGTGAACCGGGCGAAAGTTTAGTCTATCTACTCCAATTTAAAAAAAAAAAAAAAAGAAGTGTAAAAAGATTGGAAAAAGAAAGCCGGAAGCCACATCCTAAACAGGAAACAAGGGATGAGCCTCTTCATCTGTTCAATAGACGTGGGTGGAGTGTGAACCGGGCGAAAGTTTAGTCTATCTACTCCAATTTAAAAAAAAAAAAAAGAAGTGTAAAAAGATTGGAAAGAGAAAGCCGGAAACCACATCCTAAACAGGAAACAAGGGATGAGCCTCTTCATCTGTTCAATAGACGTGGGTGGAGTGTGAACCGGGCGAAAGTTTAGTCTATCTACTCCAATTTAAAAAAAAAGAAAAAAAGAAGAAGTGTAAAAAGATTGGAAAAAGAAAGCCGGAAGCCACATCCTAAACAGGCAACAAGGGATTTTTTTCTTCAATTGGAGTAGATAGATTAAACTATCGCCCGGTCGCACTCCACCTACGTCTATTGAACAGGTTAAGAGGCTCATCCGTTGTTTTCTGTTTAGGATGTAGTTTCCGGCTTTCTCTTTTTCAATCTTTTCACTCTTACGTAACCCCCTGCGCATCAGTGACGTTACCACTTTGCTCGCGGTGATATGATTAAAAAAAAAAATGTATGGATTAAGTTTCTCGAAAAACATACTAAAAGAAATGAAATCTAAATCCAAGATTTACTTACTTAAATCCCTAGTTCTTGTATTTTTAAGAATTAATCAAGTTTAAGGTGTGAATTTATATACTGCGATCTGTTTCAATGAAACAGACAGCACTCAGCTTACTAAAGGCTGACTGACTGTAGTTCCAACGATATTTCTTCAAAGGAAACCAATAGCGAAACGACTTACGGAAACTACAAATATTAAAATCGTGTTTCGGCAAATCGGT
This sequence comes from Ascarosepion bandense, assembly GCA_037127315.1. Lineage (NCBI taxonomy): Eukaryota > Metazoa > Mollusca > Cephalopoda > Sepiida > Sepiidae > Ascarosepion > Ascarosepion bandense. The sequence goes on along the minus strand of JBBBDQ010028676.1, from coordinate 45,074 downwards.
TTCGATTTTTAGTAATCATCATATGAAAATCGATTTTAACCGGTTTTATAAAACGGTTTTCGAGCCCGAGTATATAAAAAAAGATTGAGGGTATTTTTAAACATTGGTACATTCACTAGTCATTCATTGACTCATGGAACCGCCACTATAGTCAAAAAATGTGAAGCACAAATTAAAAACATTTCTGAAAAATTCAGTATTTGTTCTCGAGATGTGTTTTGAAGTCAGTAAATTTAAGAATCAATTAACCAAATTTCGTAAAAGTAATGATTACTTCTTTGCTTAAAACATAATCAAAATAACGTTTATTTACGCACGAAAACTTGTGGGGCCATAAGTCAGAAGCAGTAATTTTGTAATTTCACACCTGAAGTAAAATATATATATATATATATATATATATATATATATATATATATATATATATACGAAACACTAGAAGTGCAATAATAAACAAAATAAAATTTGCGTTTAAAACTAAATTATCTTTAACCTTATATAACCAGTAGTGTAAGAATGTAATTTTTTAATATTATGTGTTTTTTTTTAAACTTAATAAATTGAATAATTCTATTTTTTATGCTACATCAAAAATAAAATAAAAATTAATTAAAAACTAGTGAAATGGTGTCTTTGCCTTTAATTATTTGATTTTAGTTTCTACTTATTTTCTTACCTGTTTGATGTCATAAAATAATTGTTTTAATTGAGTTTTTTAAAAATTATTCTAGATTTAAGAGAAGTGTATTATCATATATAATATTAGTCCCCTGGTATGAAGTTGTAGACAGTCAATGGAAAAAGGAAAAAGAAATAAAATAAAATCAATTAAAAAAAAAATGAACACTCGAAAATGGCATTAAACGTTTCATTTTGGATTCTTCCAACGTCTCTAATTTGAGAAAAATAACGTTTTTGTTTAGCAACAGGATGAATTTCAAAATCACATTGAAAAAGCAAATTTTGTAAAACAAGCATTAAGTGTAGACTTTTTTGTTTCAGATTACTTTGAAAGAAAATAATATGTTTTATTAAATTATGCAAATACCAACTCTCAAAATTATTTTTTGAGTTTTACTAAATTATTTTGGGTAAATTTCAAGAATTATTTTCAGTTTGTTCACACTTAATATTGCATATTTTTCTTTTTTTTTCTGAGATTCTTCTTTAGATAACTTTAGATAACAATAAATCAAATTCTTGCTCTCCCAATTAAAAAGTACACGCGAATTTTCGAAAAATGTGAGTTAAGCTATCCCCTGAATATTCACACAAAGTTTTTAATAAAATGAGGAATGCAGCATATAATTCACCTATTAACGAATAAGTACAGAAAATTTTGTTTAAATCTGATAATTGCCTGATATTTTACAAAATTTTAAAAACATGTAGCGATGTTTTGCTTTCATTTTAGATTTTTTTAAAAACCGCATCAATTTTGGTCATACATAGGTTATCTACATTCAATAGATAACTGACATGTACATATATATGAATCATTAAAGCACTTTTTTCTTCTACGCAAAAATGAAAATAACACTGACATCTCATTTTCACAGATATATGTGCCTGTAGCGGAATTCTGTATCCTGATTGGTCATCAAATCGCAAAATTCAAAATTCGTCAGAGAAACGGTTTTTACACAGCTAAGGAAAAAATCATTCTGGAGTCACCCCACGTGATTGGATTGAATATTTAAGGATGGTCTCTAACCGGTCACGGCAGTCAGTCAGAGATGGAAGCATATACTAGTATATACTTTATAAATTATTATAATAATAAAATGAAAACAATACTTTTAAAATTTCATTAGTAATCAAATTTTTTTCTTCAGAATATAATGTCCTTAATTTTTATTATTTATTCAAGCAATTAAAAGCTTATCAAATTAAATAATATCACAGTTTTATTGCATTTATTATTTTACTCTTCGGAGCAAATTTTCCGATACAAAGGCCAAATTTAAAAAAAAAAGATGGTTTATATTCCCCAGTGGGTCTTGCTTTTAACTAGGTACCTCCGCAAAATCACTGAAAAAACAGCATAGTATGAAGGAAAAAGGCCCCAAACTAAATAAAAACAAAGTTTTATCGGCAAAATGTTTATATTATCATTAAGAGGATAGATCAAAGAATTTTTAATTATTTTTTAAATTTTTTCATTATTTCTAACACGTTCGAAATTTTGGTAGAAAGTCTACTTTTTTTTTCTTATGCCAGCCCTAAATTGCTGCAACGTTAATAAATAAAAAAAATGTAATATTGCACAATGTACTTTTTTGACAGTGAAAGACACATTAATTTAGAAATTCTTGCAAAAATCAAATAATGGTCGGATTTCGATGAAAATTTCAGGACTTATTCAGAATTGACTGAAATCAATGTTGAAATAATTATTTTGTATAAAATATTGGGAAAAATATATTTTTTTACATATGTTACCCCCCACTAATTAATTTCCACAAATGCTTAAAAATTCGAATTTTGTCCACAATAAGTCTAATATAATTAAATTCAGGAGTCATTGGGGAATGCTAATCAACAGTTTTTTTTTCTCCAATAGTGACATCTTTCTAAAAAATAGGTCCGAATTGCGAAAAATGCAATAATTATGTCAATTTTTATGTGGATAAACGTCTGATTGCTTTTATGAACAATATAAATTAAGCGTATCATAGTCTGAAAAGAAAAAAAAATCAATGAATAATTAATTTTTACAAGAATTATTTTCATTTTTTTTATTTTTTAATTACATATAAAAATTATATATAAAAAGTTTAAAAATTATTATTAAATTTCTTCCTCAACGTGTTCGGCTAAGGTATGTAATTAATGCATGAGGGCTACAATTACTAATCGAAAATTTGAAAGCTTAATACAAACGATTGAGCCAATGGATTTTTAAAATAATTAAAACATTTTAATTGTGTGCATTTATACTGCCCGTATTTTTGTTTGTACGTATGGTCGTACGTGATATTTATCATTAAAAGGTCACATGATTCAAATGTTGTCTCCCCTTACATAAAAAATTACATTCGTATATTTTTGTCGCCTTCGGCCTCCCTACTTTAGCCTTGTTAACAACTTCCGGTTGTCATTATGTCAATCGACACTTGTGATAAGCTGTGTAGCTCTGATTACCTTAACTGATAAAAACTTATAGCAAATATTTCAGAGAGTAAGCAAGTGCATTTGTATGAAAACAGATAAAGGTAAGTTTTAACTTCAAAAATTTACTTCAATAACGTGTCAGCGACGTATATTTTATTTATGCCAGATTTTAAAAACAGGAATGTGGCTACTGTTTAAAAATGTGTCGATCAATCAAAAAAATGGCGGTAGTTTTAATTTGTTTTTTTAATCTGAAAATCTTTAGATTCCAATCAATATAATTTTGCTTTAAAATACGCCAGTGTATTTTGTTTACTGGAATTAATAAATTTAATCTCTTGACTTTCAATTAAAACTAATTTTAAACCTAAAATATAACTTATTTATTTTAAAAATTTCATTTTAAAATCAGGTACTGAAAATTTATACTGAAAAGTGGAGGTACCTACTTTTAACTAATAAAGCCATAGATCGCAACAAAGTAAAATTTATTAAAATTTCATGTATTTACGTGGAGTGGGGGTAACAGAGGTAAAAAATATTGTTACCAAGATTTTTAAAAAATACTAATTTCAAAAATAATTTAATTCATTTGTAAATGAGTCCTGAAAATTTCATTAAAATCCTACAATTATTTGATTTTTACGAGAATTTACAAATGAATGTATTTGCCATCGGAAAAAAAAGTCGTTAATGTATTGTAATCATTACGTTTTCCATTGTAAACAGTCGTAACGTTTTGGTTACCCGCTAACTCAAATCAAGATTTTCTGCCAAAATTTCGAACATATTAGAAGGGATTAAAATATTTTAAAAAATAATAATACCTTTGATCTTTCCTCTTCATAACAATATCATTATTTTGATGGAAAATGTTCTTATTAAGTTTGGGTCCTTTTTTTATTCATATTATATGCTGTTTTTTAGCAATTTAGGAGAGGTGATCGGATGTGCGTTGTGGTACAGTGGATATCGGCTCGGAACGAAAAATGGGTGAGCCGAGTTCGAATTCCAGTTGAATTCATTATATTTACTTACGCGCAAATACCCTTGGGAAAGGTATTAATCCGTCTCTTCCTTCCAGTTATGGGTTAAATAGCAGGACAGATTGGGTTCTAGGTTCTATAGCCTTGGTCGGCAATCAGTCTACCGCAGAAAGCAATGGCAACCTACTGCGGGATAATCTTCTGCCCAGTCAGTCATGTCTCTTTTGAGACATGATCGCCCAAGTGTGTATCACGTATAGCACTTAACTAACTGACTGACCTAAAAAAACTGTGAATAAGAGCGGCTCATTGTCAAAATGCGTCCATAGAGGTCACTTAATCCTTGGAAATAAAGTTTTTCTTTAGGAAAGTAGAAAGCACAATAATAAAGAGAAAAAATAGCTGTGTGTGAGAGAGAGAGTGAGAGAGAGAAGGGGGCGAGAGAGAGAGTGAGAGAGAGAAGGGGGCGAGAGAGAGTGAGAGAGTGAGAGAGTGAGAGAGAGAGAGTGAGAGAGAGAAGGGGGCGAGAGAGAGAGTGAGAGAGAGAGTGAGAGAGAGAAGGGGGCGAGAGAGAGTGAGAGAGAGAGTGAGAGAGAGAAGGGGGCGAGAGAGAGAGTGAGAGAGAGAAGGGGGCGAGAGAGAGTGAGAGAGTGAGAGAGTGAGAGAGAGAGAGTGAGAGAGAGAAGGGGGCGAGAGAGAGAGTGAGAGAGAGAGTGAGAGAGAGAAGGGGGCGAGAGAGAGTGAGAGAGAGAGTGAGAGAGAGAAGGGGGCGAGAGAGAGTGAGAGAGAGGGGGGGGGGAAGGGGGCGAGAGAGAGAGTGAGAGAGAGTGAGAGAGAGAAGGGGGCGAGAGAGAGAGAGAGAAGTGGCGTATGGAAAAAAGGAAATTAAGAGAATGCGAGAATGAAAAGATGAAAGAGAAACCATGAGAGATTAAGGTCAAGAAAGAAATAGAAATAAACATTAGCGAAAAAAAAAAAAAAGATGTCATAATCAAAACAAAGAAAACTTAGAAAATGAAAACGAGAAAGAGAAAGAGAGAGTGAGTGAGAGAGAGAGAAAGAGAGAGAGAGAGTGAGAGAAAGGAGTAGGAAACTAAGAATGAAGAAGGCAGTCTGACCCTCTAGAATCGAAGACATAAGTAATAATTGTGAGGCGTCTGAGCTTGGACAACCAATAGCGGCGCCTTCAGTCAGTTAAGTGCCATACGTGATACACGTTTTGGGCGATCATGTATCGAAAGAGACATGACTGACTGGGCAGAAGATTATCCCACAGTAGATTGCCATTACTTTCTGCGGTAGACTGGTTGCCGACCAAGGCTATAGAACCCAATCTGTCCTGTTATTTACCCCATATCTGGAGGGAAGAGACGGATTAATACCTTTCCCAAGGGTATTTGCGCGTAAGTGAATGCAAGAAATTCAGCTGGAATTCGAACTCGGCACGCCCGGTTGTCTTTTTATAAGTGGGTACGGATCAAAAGCTGTAGCATAAGAACTAGTGGTATGTAATGTAAGAATGATGTGGGTGAACAGAGAGCGAAAAAGCTAATCGAGAAGCGGGTTTAGAACAACTTTATTTCAGCAAAAAGACAGCAGATAAGGAATAATTGTTGGTCATGTCTTTGAAAATTCACAAAATCACTGACGTTACTGCTCACATAGCTATATGAATGTTGTTTTGCTTGTGAGCATAAAACATTTTCTATTAAAGCGTGCAAAGACGTAAATACACTTTTAAAAAATAAACCCTATTTCCAACACAATTACATAACCATATACCTACCATATTTAAACATGCCCAAACATTATTTTCTACCCAATAACAGATAATATTATTGTCAAAACGATTCCACAACACACACCATCTAATTCAGTCTCTGTTGGTTAGAAATTAACAACACCTTGTGAAATATTCAATTTAGCCAATCAGAGAAAACAAAAACACCATTCTTCTAAAAATTCAGAGTGAGAGAGTGAGCGTGCTGAAATAAATACTAGCACTTTCTAACGAATTATATCTAACAACAACAACAACAACTGAGAAAATCTATTTTTTATCTTTTTTTTTTTAATCATTTCACCCCGAGCAAGGCGGAAACGCCACTGATGTGCAGGGGGTTACATAAATGTAAAAAGATTAATTAGAAAAGAGTGAGGAGTACAAACTAGTTAGAAAGGAACAATAGAAAGCTGAGAATGCAGGTGCGATGACAGATACATAGGTGGAGAGAAAGGGAAGGTTATACGGGGGTGGGGAGAGAGCTAGAGTCCAGTAGTTAGTAGATGAGTATTGACTTTGCATTGAAATTTCTGGAGGTTGTAGCCGTCAGGAAAGCAACAATACGGGAGAGAGTTCCACAGGCGGGAAGTGCGAGAGAAGAAGCTGCAGGAGTAGAATTGTCGTCTGCATTTGGCTAACCTGACTGTGAATGGGTGGGACCCAGTTGCCAGTCTGGTTGCACGAGTGAACACCTGTTGAGGAGGCATCAGTGACTTAAGTTCGTCTGAGCAGAAGCCATGAAAGTATTTATAGAACAGACAAAGGGAGGCCACATTTCGACGATGGGGAAGTGGCTGCAGTCGAGCCGCCAGATCTTTTTTCACTTTTGAATTCATGTGCCGGTGCATATGTTTGTAAATACAAAAATTATTTAACAGGCTTTCTTCATTTTTATTTTATAATTTTTGGAATTCGAATGTTTGGATTAGGTCGCTCCACTCATTTTCGATAACCCACTTTTAAACTGAATTTTATTTTAGTTTCCAACACACTCAGCCGCGATGAACACTGAAGACCAATCATAGACACTTAAACATAATTACTATTTCATTCCCTGCAAACTAAAAATTTAGAGAAATTGATCATGTAAAATATTACTCTTTCTAATACTTAGTTTTCATTGTTTCATTCGAAGTAGTCTTCTTATTTATCAACTGTTTTTTTTTTTTTTCAAAGTATTTCGAAAAGGCATAAGGCTTATATTTCTTTTGAGAGTTTTTTTCGGAAAATATTTATAACTTTGGAGTAGCATAAAATATAGATACCTCCATAAATCGTTAAAAAACCACATAGTGCGAAAAACAAAAGGCCCCAAACTTAATAAAAACTAAGTTTTTTTCATCAAAATATTTATGTTATTATTAAGAGAAAAGATCAAAGTATTTTTAGTCATACTTAAAATTTTGTAAATCCTTTCTGACACCTTCAAAATTTTGGTAAAATATCTTGTTTTGATTTTCGTTAGCGGGTAACCAACTCATTACGAGAGTTTACGGTTATTCAGTTTTTTCGGTGAAAAGCTCATTAATTTGGAAATTCTTGCAATAATCAAATAATTGTGGGATTTTAATAAAACTTTCAAGACTATTCGCAAACGAATTAAATTATTATTTTAAAAAAGATTGATAAAAATATATAATTTTACATCTTTTGCGACCCTCCCACATAAATAAACGAAATTTTAAGAAATTAAATTTTGTTGGGAAAATTGGTTTTATTAGTTAAACGCAGGACTCATTGGGGAATGTAAATCATCTATTACTTTTTTTAAGCATTTGACCTTTATCACCGAAAATCTGCTTCGAATAGTAAAATAAAAAATGCAATAAAACAATGACATTATTTAGTTTGATAAGCTTTTAATTGCTTTCATAAATAATATATATGAAGAACGTTATAGCCTGAAGAAAAAAATCAATTAATAATGAAATTTTAAAGAATTGTTTTCCTTTTTTTAATTATAATAATTTATAAAGTTTCAAAAATATTTTAAAAATATTTCAAAGGTTTGTTGGCGTTGAGTTATTAAGTTATTCAGTGAAGACTATATTTACAAATCGAAAATTGAAAAGTTTAATACAAATCATCGAGCCTTCGTATTTTAAAAATAATTTTTAATTTTTTTGTGTATTTGAAGTTCTTTTTTGTATGGTAATTTCTGTGTGTACATTAAAAGGTCATGTGTTTCACGGTTTCTTACAGTTACAGGAAAAAATTTGAACTTATATCGCATTTGTCTCGTTGTCATCACATGTCAAATCATACGAAGAAAGATCAGAAAGATTAACATTCTCTGTTTAAGAAATAGTTTTATTCTAAATTTCATGCTATAAATACGTAATAATTGAGTAAATCAGATAAATTTAAATTTGCTAATTTTCCAAAAGTAACGTATCACATATGATTATTTTTATCTTTGCAAGAGTTTTAAAATCGAGAATTAACTTTTGTTTACAAATGTGTCGATCGCTCAAAAATGGCAGAAAAATTTTTAAAATTTTAAGATATCTAATACTTTAGATTCCAATCAATAAAATTTGTTTGAAATACACCAGAGTATTTTGTTTACTGAAAATAGTAAATTTAATAATTTAGCTTTTAATTAAAACTAAAATAAGAGTTTCAAAAAAAACTTATTAGTTTTTAAAAATTCAATTTAAAAGTTAAGTATCGATAATGAATGAGGTACCTAATAAAATATGCATATAAATTATATGAACAATTATTTGATCGTTGGATTATTTTCCTCATTTCTTCTGATTAATCATTCCGAACTTGATGAGGTTTCTCTTCAGGGTTGTTAAAACAGTTTAATACGTGAACCAATAAACGATAACAGAATTGACATGATCGTTTTATTTCTACAATTACTAATTATACATTTTACATAAATATTTAACTTCCAATGAAAAATAAATTTGACAGTAAATCTGAACTTAACTATAATTGAGTCATAGTTATACTCACTGCGTATTGTAATACTTAACTTACAAGGCGTTATATATATATATATATATATAAATCTAAACTTATTTAAAAATGGAACTTTGTCTGTGTGCGTGTATGTCCGTTACCTATAGACTCCGAAACGGCTGAATCGATTCTCTTGAAAATTTAACAGTTGTACTATAAGCGTCTGCGAGTGTTCTTAGCTAGGTTTTGTGTCGAGGTACACCCGATAAATATTGAAAATCGATAATTGAAAAAATCAGGTTATAGAAGGAGTGGTCCGATTTTAATCAAATTTGATACACTCATAGAAAAGACATAAGAAACGATATTCAGAAGTTTCAAGGTTGCAGTTCTTACAATAGTGCAGAAAATCGATAATATATATATATATATATATATATATATATATATATATATATATATATATAAAAGGTAAGATGTTTGTGTGTGTGTCTGTTTATCTGTCTGTATGTCTGTATTTTTTCAGCCCTTTTTATTTGAGTTTTTGCTTCGAGTTGGGCTCTAAGTAGGTGTAATTTTAGTTCTTAGTCTCAGCCATGATACCATTTACTCAGAGGATTTATTTAGCCTTCAAAATTCAGTTTACGACGAAAAAAACTTATTTGATATCGATGCCAGGAAATCAAAATTTGACTAACATCCATTCATTTTTCTTTCAGTCTACGGTTTCTTTAATTGGAAACAACTACTGCTTTTTAGTCTTTCGTGCCAACGTCCAAAGAGTCTGAGCTCCAGGACCATGGATTACTTTTAAAGCTTTCATTACACCCGAGCAACGCCGGGCTATACTGCTAGTAGTTTACAAATTAAATATTCATTCGTTTTTCAATCGTAACGAAAGCAAAGAACATTCAAGTTTATTTTTTCGAAAAAACTTTTAACCTCTGCCATTCCGATTCATATTTAGAGATAAATCTCTAATATTGTCTTATCAGATAATGGAAATTTATTAATTTCATGTTCATATTTTAGGCCAAATATCGTTTGTATAGTTGCTTTGTAAGCATGTAGAATAAAAGATTTCACAATTGTGTGTTGTTTTATTGTTTTGCAATAGGTACAGAGAGCATATAACTGTGTCAATTGAAGTGCATAATACGTGATACACACTTGAGCGATCATGCATTTTTTGCTCTTTCGATTTACGTATGACTAGGTAATTATATAACTGTAACCTTATTTCCACGTGAATATACTTTTTGGTTTAATACAATGGAGTGAGGGAAATTAATGTTAGTGGTATTGTTAGTTGTGCTTTACTGTAAAATTGCGATATGAGTTCTTTTAATATATATATATATATATATAATACTTATGTACTAGTAAAATCCGAAAAATAGAGAAATTAGCTGGAAATTGGGGAAAAAGAAAAGAAAATTATATTTTCCCCATTGTATTCAGGAGCGAATTACAAGGGCCAGTAGAAGTGAGAAATGGCGATAGTCACAACAGGTTGTCACGACTTTTGATGGGGTTAAATTAAGGTCAAATTCTTGCTCCCACATCTGCTGAGAAATTATTTTAAAATTTTTGAAAACCTAATATGATCTAATTAAGAAGAAGAGGACAAAAAGAAATTATGTCATATGAGGTGTGTTGCTTCATTGGTTGAACCAAGGGCATGATATAATTCCACCTTAAATTGTGCAGGTGGAAAATAATTTCATTGGTGAAGGATCTGATTTGCATAAAGATATCACGGGTCTCGTGGCATCCCCTAAGAGAATTGGGGACAGGTATAAAAATCGAAACCTCCGTGAGAAAAATCAGTGTTTGTTCTTCAGAGCCACCCGGTGACAGAGACCAAACGACCCCACCACCGCCGTCATCGTCAGCCGCCACGTCGCTCCCATTTGGCCGTTTCCATAAAGCTTCAGTGAAGAACTGTGAAAAGACATGTTTTTATTTGGAAAATTGAAAGCTCTGATTATTCTTAACGAAAACTTCACTCCGTTATGAAAAGCATTTTTTATTTGGAATATAGAAAACTCTGATTACTTAGACGAATCTTTCTCTCCGTTGTAAATTTTGAAATTCGGCGATTGTATTTTCATTATTAATTATTTTTTTTATATATATAAAGACTTTTTATTTCGTAACTCATCCAGGCGTCTTCGAACTTATTCATTTTTTTTTTTTGGTGCCGTGTTTATTTATTTTATTTTTTTCAACACAAGTGTACACGAGTGTCCCGTCTTGTTTGAAGGGGTAGAGAGACGGCTACCGGGTTTTCAACGTGACTTTCCCGAGATCAAAGAACACAGCGTGGGCAGAGGAGTTCACCGTTGTAATAGACGTCTGGAGGATCACCTGCTGTGACGAGGCGATCATCACGATTAGCGACCCTAGAGCGTCGTCAAAACTGGTGCCGTTTCGATAGTATCACCCCACTCAGGTTCGGGTCATCATCATCACAACAGGTTCCGGACCAGGGACAGCGACAGCGAGCCAGCCGCGGCCGAGGTGTCACATAACTACTTTTTTGTCATTTAAAATTTTAAACCTCACTTTGAGAATTTTATGGAAATTAGTATTTTTTTTAAAGATTTTTACCTCTCTATATATACTTAGTAGATTTGTCTTTAAGAAGATTGTCTTGTTGAAGTGTCACTGAAGCTCATAAGCGCACTTGCTTTCATGTGACAATTTCTTGTCATATATAATGCACTTTGAAATCAGTTCATTTTTTATCTCACCATCATGTACAATCATTTTCATCTTATAATCACAGTTTTTATTTTTTTTTAATTTTATGGTCTACATCAGATATGTTTGCACTTGATATTCCGGATTTGGGTTTAAGATGCCCTTTCAATTTATTTCATTCATTTTTCTGGCATCTTTATTTTCTTTATTTTTTATAAAAAAGCTATTTGATTGCATAAAGAATAACTTTCTGCGTAAATGCCTGTTTTCTTGTGAATGAATACACTGGTGGGAAGAACAGGTTGCCACGTCATAAGTGATGCGGCTGCGATCAATATTAAAAAAGCAACTCCGTGAGTTTATGAATGAAGTTTATGAATGAGGTTGTAGAAAGAATTCGTATTGAAAAAAGAAGAATCAAACAAATCAAATGAAAACAGAAATAAAATATATTCTGGAGTAGCAAATAAACAACAAATATTTCTTTAGATAACTTATATTCAGTTTATTTGTAATTTGTGTTATATGTTTAAACAAAATATACTACGTCTTTCTTGATTTGTTTTGTGAGAGAAAATACCAGGATGAATGCAAAAGTTGTATAACAAAGGCAACGAAAGGGAAAAGGTTTAATAATAAATTAAACGAATTTAAAAGAGGTTTAATATATAATAGTAGGTACCTCAATTCATTTTAGATAACTAACATTTAAATTGAATTTTTAAAAATAAAAAAAATTCTTGAAATTATGAAAATATATATATATCTGTGCCACATGGTTTTTAGAGAATTAGCAAATTTAATGTTAAATTAATCTGATTTACACAAGTATTATTCACTTATAGCATGAAATTTAGAATTAAACTATTTCTTAAACACAGATTTGATCTTTCTAACTTATCTACCGTAATTGAAATGTGTTGACAGCTCCAGATAAGATAATCGTATGGCAATCAGTCAGTTAAGTGCCATATGTATCACGGGTAGAAGACCGGGTAGAAGATTATCTGACCGAGTAGATTATCTCGCAGTAGGTTACCATTGCTCTCTGCGGTAGACTGGTTGCCGACCAAGGCTATAGAACCCAATCTGTCCTGCTGTTTAACCCATAACTGGAAGGAAGAGACGGATTAATACCTTTCCCAAGTGTATTTGCGCGTAAGTGAATACAATGGATTCAACTAGAATTCAAACTCGGCTCCCCGGTTTCTCGTTTCGAGCCGATATCCACTGTACCACAACGCACATCCCGTATGGTACTCACAAGTGCTTTTAATTGTACAAATTTTTCCCCGTAAAGGGGAGTAACTCTGAAAGAAATGATCTTTTAATTTACACATAAAAATTACCATACAAAAAAAAATGTAAATGCACACACACACAGAGAAAATAATTTGAAAATTATTTTAAAAATAAGTTAGCTCAATGATTTGTATTAAACTTTTTAATTTTCAATTAGTAAATATAGTCTTCACTATGTAACCTGCTAGCCTAACGTCTACAAGAATTGAGAATATTTGTAAAATATTTTTGAAACTTTATTAATTATTATAATTAAAAAAATAAAAAATGAAAATAATTCTTTTAAAATTTCATCAAGACTATAATGTCCTTAATTTATATTATTTATTAAAGCAATTAAAATCTAATTAAATAATGTCATAGTTTTATTGCATTTTTTTACTTTACTATTTGAAGCAGATTTTCGGTAAAAATGGCTAAGTAATTTTTAAAAATAATACATGATTTACATTCCCCAATGAGTCCTGCGTTTAACTAATAAAACCATTTTTCCTTTAGAATTTAATTTTTTGAAATTTATGAATTTACGTGGAGGTGGGTAACAGATGTAAAAAATATTTTTTCAAGATTTATTAAAAATAATAATTACAAAATTAATTTCATTTATTTACACATAAGTTCTGAAAGGTTAATTAAAATCCGACAATTATTTCATTTTTGCAAGAATTTCCAAATTAATGTGTTTGTCACCAAACCCCCCCCCCCCCAAAAAAAAAACCGAGTTATGTAATATTACGTTTACCATTGTAAACTCTCGAAACGATTTGGTTACTCGCTGACTAAAATCAAAACAAGATTTCGGACTTGTTAGAGGGAATTAAATTTTGTTTTGTAAATAATTAAAAATATTTAGATATTTCCTCTTAATAATAATATAAACATTTTGATGGAAAAAGTTCGTTTTTATTAAGTTTGGGGCCTTTTGTATTCATACTATCCTTTTTTTTAGCTATTTAGGGAAGGTGTCTATTTTAAATGCGTTTTTAATGTTTTGTAACTCACATTTTGGTGGTGCCTAATTATTTAGTATTTGATTTCCTTATGACGAAGTAATAGCAATTTTGAATGTAAGGACCCGATGATATTCAAAACTAAGACGAACAAAAATAATTATGATACTTCAAGAGAAATACATATTAAAAAGAACTTTGTTTTGATTCTAACATTCAGGAGAAAAATACGATATTTTATTGCAAATTTATGTTTTGCCTAGAAATAAAATTTAATTTCATCTTATCCTTATTTTGTGCATTAAAACTGTTCTTTAACTATATACATCAAAAACGAAGGCTCCAAAAGTGGATCTTGTACAATTGACTTTAAGATAAACGGGGTAGTTGGAATAAAAAGGGCCGGTGGATTTAAAAAAAAACAAAAAACTTTTCATAATCTTCAGTGATGTAACACTTTGTTCTAGAATGACTGTAATCTAATTTAAGGGTAGAGAGGAATTTCCTGGATATTCCATAAAAAAAAGGTATTTGGGCTAATGATCCCCCTAATATATTTTTTTACGAAAAAGAACAATAGTCTAAGCCCGTCTATGTGAAACTCAAAGGTGCCCATACACACATGCATGTGCACATACAGAAAATTAACATCTTCCAGCTTTATTATAGTACATATATACAGATTCCTTGACAAAATCTAACAGAGAATCTATAATGTGATCGATCCGGACTTGGCAGCTCAGCAGCAGTTGCTCTCTCACCGGCGTGAGATGGCTTCCCTTTGTCTCTTCTACAAATACTTTCACGGCTTCTGCTCCAATGAACTTAGCTCACTGGTGCCACCAAGGTATAAATTTACTCGAGCTACTAGACAGGCAACTAGGTTCCATCTTTTTACAGTAAACCCGATAAAATGTAACCGCAATTTCTACTCTAACAGCTTCTTTTTTCGCACTTCCAGCCTGTGGAATTCTCTTCCGTATGTTATATATCGCCGTACGACGACAAAACAACAAACACGCATATATGTGGAATAGAGAACGGAAGGGTGAGAGGCACATAGAATGGGTTGACGGGAGTGTAGTCTTGCCGTGGTGTTTCTCTGCTTCCACTGGCCGTTCTCTGCTGGCGAATCCGTGTGTCGAGGTCTTTATATAGTCTTCTAGAACCGGGACTTTCCTTCCGGTTTTGCCTCGCCCACGCAACGCCCACGTAATTCTAAGAGACACCTGATCTGTTTGCCTCTGTAGCCATTTCCGCCGCTGTCGGAAATAAGGTCAAATGACATCCGCTCCGGCCTCGACAGGATGTATTTCACAAACACCTGTCTTGTCGTTTCGCCGACCCCTTCACCGACGGGAAATACCATCGCTTGCATCACTTCCTCGGGTGGGGCCAGATTGTTATATTACACTCCTCGCCCTCCCATTTTCCAAAATGTTCACCTAAGAACATTTTAAGCACAACACCCTCACCCCCCCATGCCACACAAGCCCGACAATTGTACAAAACATGTGCACGCCGAAACAACAAAACAACAAAAAAATATATATATATGGGGGAGCCTACATCGGCAACCCAACAATGTTCGTGTCCATTGTGGAATTCATAATGTTCTTTTTTTTTTTTTTTTTTTAAGTTTCTGTAACTTTCAATGTTCGTTTCCTTTCTCGACTCTGTCCATACGCGTAGACGCCTCGATGCACGACCATATGATCATAGGCGGTAACCGCGCCCCAGTCTCCAAACTGACATCGAGTAAATGACCTTTGACCAACACCATGCGTGTTTCCGCTCGAGTTTATTGTTACACATGTAACTTCATTTAATTTAATTTAATTTCAAACATACTATGTTTGAACCCAGAAAAAATGCCATTATCTGCAGTACATATCATTCATAGTCTGACCGAGAAATGTTCAATAGAAAACGAAGAAAATTACCCTGATTCCAACGTTAATCCGCATGCAATTTACTTGTGGAGGATTAGAGGTTTCATCTATCTTAATTTAGTCTAAAAAATGGACCCGTGACTCTTAATTCATTAGTTTGTATCTTCCGCATGTTTTGCTATAAGGAAGGTGACCTAACTATTTCACTTAAACTATCGTTAATTCTCCCACTGCTTTCTTTCCCAATCCTATAGCATATCAGCCAATAAGTCTACAAGACTTTTCAGTTGTTCTTTCTTTTTGTTCCGATCAACTGTGGAATCTGCAGGTCTATCCGTGCTTTTTGCCCCAACAGACGTTTGCCTCATTTGGACATCTTCGCTGCTAGGTGATTCCCTAGAAAAACTCTGATCTACATGAGTAGATCCAGTCGTTTCACACTTTGAGCAATCATCCTCGAACGTGGATGAAACATTATTTATACCACCGATTCTATCATCATTATCAATAGTTGACACGTTTTTATTCGCCATTTTACGTCGCGTCATGATGCGACGCTCCATTAATGGAACATCAGACTCATCGTCTGATTCCACACGTTGGTGTCGATTTTTGTGCACTGGAAAGTCGGTCTGTTCCGCTCCGGATTCGTCATCCGAATCACTGGATTCTACTGGAGCAGCCAATACAATCTTTCGTAACGGCCTATCGGAAGTAGGGATTTTCCATTCATCAATGGACGCTGCCCGAAGAGGCTCAGCATGCGTCTTAATGACTGAGCCGGTTAACTGATCTCTAATTCTATAAGAGATCGGGCCAGTCTTTTCAACGATCACATAATATGGCCGCCAGCGCACATCTAACTTCCCTTTCTTTTGGTGATTCTTATAGTACACCAAATCACCAACCTCAAAAGTTGTATTTTTCGTCTTACCACGCGACTTATCTATCGCGGCTCTCCTCGCTTTTCTTATATTATTCCTAACTAAAGTGAAGCTACGATGCATTTCCTGTAGTGCAATTTGGTGATGCTCAGCACCATAATATATGCGACGAGGCCTCAGTATATTGTCCAAGGGCAAAATAACATCCCTGTTGTAGAGCAAGTAATACGGTGAAAACTTAGTGGTCTCGCTCACATGAAACCGGATAGCCGCCAACATTTGGTTAATGTAAATATCCCACGACTGTTCGTTGTTGCCGATTTTTTTTGCTAGAACATCATGCATTGTTCTGTGAAACCTCTCAACCTTACCGTTGCTCTGGGGGTGATAAAAAGAAGTTGTCACATGGTGTATATTTAGGTCTTCTAATGTCTTTTTCATTACCCTGTTGACATTTTCTGGCCCATTATCAGTTAAAAGCTGAAGTGGTGTCCCAAATCTGGGGAAAATTTCGTCAACTAAGAGATGCACCACTGTTCCTGCCTTCTTGTTAGGAACCGCAAATGCCTCCGGCCAACCACTGTACATATCTATGAATGTAACTATGTATTGGTTACCTGAATGGGTCTTTGGGTAGGGTCCTGAGACATCTAAAGCAACCTTTGCGAAAGGAAAAGGAGGGAAGTCACATTCCTGTATGTGGGGTTGCTGCTTCTTTAGGTTTCTTGTCTGACACGGGATACATTTACCTACGAAATCATTTATTTCTCTAAGTAAACAAGGCCAGAAATACTTTTGTTTTATTGAGTGGAATGTCTTATCCACCCCCATATGGCCACTGTCATCATGGTATTGAACTAGCACCATTTTTCTAAGGTGAGATGGTACTTACAGCCTGATGAGGGGTTCATCATCAGGTTGAGACAAATAGTACACCACCTCATCCATTACTATATATCTCTTCTGTTCTGCTTTGGTAGCCCTACCATTTCGTAATCTAATCTTCAGGTCTAAGATTTTTTTGTCTGATTCTTGCTCCCTGATTATGTCTATTCCTTTCAATGTGGGCCGTTCGGGTGCCTCTGATGAATTTCCGACATTTTTATGGGCTGCTAATTCTTCCGGCTCCATTAGGTTGGAGTTTATAACACTAACCAAGTAATTTCTATCATCTATATCTACTGGAGAAGCAATATGGTCTTCGTTCACATCAACAGCGCTTGATAAGAGATCCGCGCAAACATTATCCTTACCCTTAAGATACTGTATGCTGCAATTGTAGCCAGACATGCTCAGAGCCCAAGTCTGTATCTTCTTATTTTGTATGGGCGAATTAAGTAAGTGCTCCAGGGGCCTATGATCAGTGTATATTGTGAATGTTGCGCCATGCAGGTAGTGATTCAGTTTTTGAAGAGCATAGTGTATGGCATAAGCCTCTTTCTCTATAGTTGACCACCTCGTTTGTGTGTCACTTAATTTATGGGACAAAAAATAAATTGGTTTTTCTACATCCTTCCTATTTTCCTTATCGTACACCACCTGGGATAGGCATGCGCCAATCGATTGATCGGATGCGTCAGTATATAACCTATACGCCTTATTTGGGTTGGGATAGGCTAGTGTTATCATCTCCGCGAGCTTCGTTTTTAGTGTATCGAAAGCGGTTTGGCAAGCATCGTCCCATTGGAATCGTGCATATTTCCTTGTCAAATTGACCAGCGGTTCGGCTATATCAGAGAAATTTCTAATAAAGCGGCGATAATATGAGGTCATCCCAATAAAAGCTCTTACTTGCCTAACAGTGGTTGGAGTAGAAACTGACTTTATAGCCTTGACTTTATTGAGGTCTGGTTGTATTCCCTCTTCACTTATCTTGAACCCCAGGTATTGGGTCTCTTTCTTAAAGAACTCACACTTAGCTGGCTTCAGTTTAAGGTTGTGCTTACGTAGACTACTCAAGACTGTGTCTATATGTTTTAAATGATCTTCCACCGTATTTGAAAATATCAGAATATCATCTAAATATGCCAGAGCAAAATCTTCCTGTCCCTGTAAAACAACTGACATTAATTCCTGGAAGATGCCGGGTGCGTTTGCAAGTCCAAATGGCATAACATTAAAATGAAACAGACCCTTGTGGCAGGTGAATGCACTTTTTTCTTTGTCATCATCATGAAGCTTAACTTGCCAGTAACCTGATTTTAAATCAAGCTTCGAAAAGTACCTTGCCGAACCAAGTGATGCCAGTATATCATCGATGACAGGAAGAGGTCGAGCATATTTCTTTGTAATCTTATTAAGTGCTCTAAAGTCTACACAAAATCTCTTACCACCGTCTTTCTTCTCTACTAAAACTACTGGAAAACCCCACGGGCTATTGGATCTCTCAATTACACCTGCCTGCATCATTTCGTTGATTGCTGAATCCATTGTCTTTCTTTGTTTGAGGGGTGTGCGATATGGGCGTTTTCTTATGGGCTCATGCGTTCCAGTATCGATACGCATCTCCACAGTATCGGTTCTGCCCAGGTTTCTGTCGTCACTAACGAACATGTCCCTATTTCTTTTTAGCAATTTGTTAATTTCAGGCTTGAATTCCTCCGGTACATGTACCTGTTCCAAATCTACATCAGGACTTTTATTATTTTGTTTATCGGGCATAGTAATTTCAGTAATATTACCTGCCCTTTCCAATTTAGCCAGCGGACACCCCCGTCTCAAAGTGATTGTCTGGTTAGTGTTATTCATTATCAGCAACTGAAACTTACGAGACTTTGGCATTTTTACAACTGCGTTGGCTACTGATATACCACATAAGTTGCTAACATATCCACTACTCAGCTGTTCGATTTCATATTCTTTGCCACGTCCATTTCTCAGCCTGGTTAATCCCAGACAAGCATGCAGGTGTTGAGGTCTTAATGTTACTTTTTGAGCTAACCTAACAATAGAGGAAATATGAACATCCTCCTCCAATGCCACGTATTCTTCACCAATCTTCAATGCCCCCAAATCGAAATACATTCTCACCCCGTTCTGCATCAGCCAATCTCGGCCAAGTATAACGTTTCTATTGAGATTTTTCACGACTAAAAAATCATGGGGTATGGACTTACTTCCTATCTGGACCTGTAGACGACAAAGGCCTTCAACGTATAACGGGGATCCATTCGCAGTTCGAAGTTTAATGTCCCTCTTTTGCAGTTCAAGTCCCAGTCGCAATTTTTTAAATACCCTACAGCTTATAACCGATACCTCTGCTCCCGTATCTACCAATGCCCTATAAGGTCTACGTTCTATTCTAATAAAGATGGAATTTGGCGCGCCCATATTACCAACTATGTGCGTTGGTACCGTCTTGTTCCGTTCGTTGGGCGTCGCACGAACGGACCTCTGCCGTTTCCCGGGGCGTGTCTACAAAATTTCGCTATGTGGCCTTCTTTCCCACAATTCCAACACCTAACAACGCTCCCGTTCCTCTCCCGCTCACGAGTCTTGTATTTAGTTCCCCTATTACCAACTTTTCTATTGTTCTTATTCCTATTATTATTAGTATTAGATTCAGCGGGGCTTACGGCTTCTATCGGTACCCGTCTCCGAGAGTGGTAAATTTCCATAGGCTCCTCTTCGTATTCAGAGTTTGCATCGAGTCGAATTTTCCATCTCAACTCAGATAACGCTTTCTGATAGGCAGCCTCTAGTGTTTGTGGCTCATCCTTCATAACTGCCATCTTTATTTCCCGATCCCTTAGACCTTTTATGAAAAATCCTAGAACTTGTTTTATCACAACTTCATTCCTCCCGTCAACCCCAACATATGCGCCCTCCGCTAGGCGTACTACTCTCTGCATGTAGTCCTGCACCCCCTCCGTTCTACCCTGCTTAATGTTCACTAATTCGACTAACCGTGCGTCGGGGTCTAAAACCAATCCGTAATATTCCTTTAAAGAAGTTTTTAACTCCTTCCATGTGAGTTGTGGGTTATCAGAGATTAGTCTATCTACATAGTGTCCAACAGCTCCCCTTGTTGTGAGAAGAGCTGCCTGACACTTGTCTTCTTCTGCCACGCGCACAACTTTAAAATACCTCTCCATATCCTCCAACCAAGCACTATAACCACCATCTTCTTTGCATGCTAATGGCTGTATATTTTTTAAAAAAGATTCTCCCCTTAAAGTGTTCGACACCGAACAAGCCACATTTTTCAATTCTAGGGTCAGACCATGAACAAAATCGGCAAAAGTATGCTGTTCCATTTTTTTTTTTTTTTTAACTAGACTTATTATAAACTTATGAACAAGAGCAGAACACACACAAGATCGAATCAAAAGTCACCTACCTTTCGTTGATGTCGTCCGGTTGCTTTCTATTTTCGTCTTCTATCTGGTAGTTTTAATTCCGTTGAATTTCAATTGTCGCCGTGGTAACCAAGCTCGTATCTATCTGTTTTGTTGTTGTTGTTGTCTTAAAACAGCAAGTCACTGGGCACCAATTTGCGTAGGTTATATATCGCCGTACGACGACAAAACAACAAACACGCATATATAAAAATATAAGGTTATATTTTTATTAATAACGACGAACCGTGTGGAATAGAGAACGGAAGGGTGAGAGGCACATAGAATGGGTTGACGGGAGTGTAGTCTTGCCGTGGTGTTTCTCTGCTTCCACTGGCCGTTCTCTGCTGGCGAATCCGTGTGTCGAGGTCTTTATATAGTCTTCTAGAACCGGGACTTTCCTTCCGGTTTTGCCTCGCCCACGCAACGCCCACGTAATTCTAAGAGACACCTGATCTGTTTGCCTCTGTAGCCATTTCCGCCGCTGTCAGAAATAAGGTCAAATGACATCCGCTCCGGCCTCGACAGGATGTATTTCACAAACACCTGTCTTGTCGTTTCGCCGACCCCTTCACCGACGGGAAACACCATCGC
Organism: Ascarosepion bandense; assembly: GCA_037127315.1. Lineage (NCBI taxonomy): Eukaryota > Metazoa > Mollusca > Cephalopoda > Sepiida > Sepiidae > Ascarosepion > Ascarosepion bandense. The sequence continues at coordinate 23,613 of JBBBDQ010028676.1, read as the reverse complement.
TTGCATCACTTCCTCGGGTGGGGCCAGATTGTTATATTACACGTACACTTGCTTCCCCGACAGCTACAATCTCCAAAAGTTTAAATGTAAGGTCATCTTCTATCTCACTAACTTGCATCCTGTCTCTCAAGTTCTTTTCTCCATCCACTCCAGTATTTTCATCCTTCTATTGCCCTCTTCCTGACGCCCCTATCATCTACCCATCTTTCTCATCACTTTCCCCCTATGTAAACCCCTGCGCAACAGTGGCTGTAAAACTGCCTTGCTTGCGGTGAAATGATTAAAAAGATATATATATATACACACACATGGAGGATGTAAACTTGTAATCGAGTAAGACCAACTAAGACTCATAATTCCCAAATGAACATTTAGGGATTATTTGGGTGTCGTTGATGATGTTTTAAATGCCTCACCTGCAAATGATCTGCAAGCTATTCCCCGTTAAGTACAGTCGAGTCTCTCGACAACAAACAGGTTATCTGGATGTTTACTTTTATGATTCCAAACGAGTCCATTGGCTAACTTGCAAATGCTGCACCACGAAAAGTCTGGTGGGTATCATATTTGGTATATGGCGGTATTTCTGTGTCCACATTTGTAGTTGATGAAGATTGTCCGCGAAGCAAACACGGCCATATTCATTACACGAAAGAGACTTTTTTTGCCGCTATCGGAAAGATGATTGATGTTTTCCATATATCTGCTAGCTCATTTCAGCTAGGCGTTGTTCTCAAATTCTTCAACAACAAACAAATTCCTTTGCACTTCCCTGTTAGATGCAAGATGTATCCATGTACTAGCATCTATCATTTTAAGAGATCTTTAGTATAACTCGCACGTGTTGGATACAATATGTTGTCCAAGTCAATTCCCCCTGCTTGGTAAACCTCTACTTTGGTTGCTATTTTGATATCTGAGTAAGACCAAAGTCTTAAATATGAGATAACCGAACACATCACGGGTCTTAAAAATGACTTTTATTTTTTACCCTGACGTAGATCGATGGTGAAATATACCGTACTTTTGGCACGAGTAACATAACGACGTTTTTTTTCAGATTAACTGTTATTCCAAATTCATCATCTGTACCCCCTGTACCTGTTTCGGCATTCACCCTGGTCGGGTTGAGCCGGCCTCCTCCCAAGCAATAGAGAAAGATTCGTTGGAATTTGTTTAAGGGCAGGGTTCCAAGTCCTACCCTGTATAGAACTCAGGCTTTTTAATTATCCCTCAACAGGCTGCCAATACCTGCGATAGACTGGTTGCCAGCCAAGGCTATAGAACCCAATCTGTCCTGTTATTTAACCCATAACTGGAGGGGTATTAGCAGCGCATTCAACTGGAATTCGAACTAGGTTCTCTGATTTCTTTTTCCACTACACCACAACGCACATCCGTCAAGAAACGCTTACAGTACCTGGTATTCCCAAGCGGTCACCCACCTAATTACTGACCAGTTGCTTAACTTCGGTGATCGGACGAGAACCAGTATATTCAATGTGATATGACCGTAAATGAATGAATGCATGAATGGCTGTCTTTTCGATATCGGGTATGGCCATCACACAACATCTCGCAAAAAATCCTGGGTGAAACGCATGAACATAATTTTTTTAACCCGGCCACCTACGTTTCAAACCACTACTTGATCTGCATTCTTTGTTACATAGTGCCCTTTGTATGACGATAAACAACATCTGGTAGCGAGGTCTCCGATCGGGAAGTTGGGGGTTTAGTGGAGTGGGAACTCGCCTCTTAATTACTGTTGCTCCCATGTCTACCCTGACTTGAAAGGGTCGCAGCTAGTAGCAAACCTGGCGAATGAAGGTCACTCCTCTCTAGCAGACGCCGCTAATAAGAAACATTGGGAGAGAGAAACCCTTCAGTCCTAGGAGAAGGAACTCTATGATGTAACACACGAGGCCCACTAGCACAAGATGATGTCGATGTCTGCTTCTTTTCAGATCATTCTTGTGTGGCTCAGAGAATTAAGTTAACCCTGTACACCGTCTTTATTCACTTTAAAAATTGAATGCATAGATATTTTTGTGAATTTTCAATGATGGGTATTATGAGGAATCTCAACAGTATTACAAACACTGGCAATAAGTGCTCTGGTGAAAATATTTGATCTGTCAGGTGCCCCAAAAACCCTATGAGAGATGTTTGCTTACGTTTCAGGAAGTGAGATGGGTAGTAAGAGAACTTTCAGTGTCATTCGTGTTACTTATTTTTATAGTATTTTTTTCAAATTTCGAGTATCCGAATCAAATTTTGAATGAAGTGTCGAAAGTTCATATATTTTTTTAAATACTTTCAATCATCTCTGCCATTATTAAAAAGAATGAATGCTGTCAGTATGGTCGAAAAGATTTTTTTGGATATATACACTCTCTCAGGATGTGCGTTGTGGTACAGTGGATATCGGCTAGGAACGAGAAACCGGGGAGCCGAGTTCGAATTCCAGTTGAATCCATTGTATTCACTTACGCGCAAATACCCTTGAGAAAGGTATTAATCCGTCTCTTCCTTCCAGTTATGGGTTAAATAGCAGGACAGATTGGGTTCTATAGACTTGGTCGGCAACCAGTCTACCGCAGAAAGCAATGACAACCTACTGCGGGATAATCTTCTGCCCAGTCAGTCATGTCTCTTTCGAGGCATGATCGCCCAAGCGTGTATCACGTATGGCACCTGACTGACTGACACTCTCTCCTTCTCTGTTTTTTGTTTGTTTTGTTTTGTTTTTGGTGGTTTCGGGGACGCTAGAATTCAAATTAATATATTGTAAATGTTTCAATTGCACTGTAAATTTGTATTTATATAAATTTATTTTCTACACACAAAATATATTGATTTAAGGAGTAACTTTTAAGAAATATTTTACCATTAAAAAAAAAAGATCATATAAAATATAAAAACAGTGAATTTATTTATTTGTAGTCCAATGTCTCGCTGATTGTGTAGGGAGACAATAGTCGTCTTCCCTTAAGGGGAACAACAGCTGTCTTCCCTTTTGAGAAACGCGTATTTTATCTGGGGCCAGTTCCCTGACTTGCCTGAGTGAGAATAGCCACGAGGAGCATAGCTGGCGTAACGGTATGTAATTTCTTTGCTATACTTGCTAAAACATTTTCGTCCATTTGGACAACATGAAAGTCAAGAAAAGATAAAAAGCAAAGAAAGAAAAAAATGAAGCAGAGCAAAGAAAGACAAAAAAGACAAGAAAGGAAAGAAAAGCAAAAAAAAAAAAAAAAAGAAAAGAAAGAAAAGCAAAAAAATGACAAGAAAAGAGAAAAAGCAAAGAAGGACAAAAAAAAAAGAAGAAAAGCAAAGACAAACAAGAAAAGTAAGAAAAGCAAAGAAAGAAAAAAACAAGAAAAAAGAAAAGGAAATAAATACAAGAAAAAAAGAAAAACAAAGAAAGACAGGAAAAGAAAGAAAAGCAAAGAGATAAGAAAAGGGAGAAAAGCAAAGAAAACAAGAAAAGGAAGAAAAGCAATAAAAAACAATGAAAGAAAGAAAAATAATGAAAGACAAGAACAGAAAGAAAATCAAAGAAAAACAAGAAAAGGAAGAAAGGGATAAAAGACAAGAAAAGAAAAAAAGCACTGAAAGACGAGAAAAGAAAGAAAGCAAAGAAACACAAGAAAAGGAAGAAAGACAAGAAAAGGAAAAAAGTAAAGAAAGACAAAAAAAAAGAAAACCAAAAAAAAGAAAAGAAAGGAAAGCAAAGAAATGACAAGAAAAGAAAGAAAAGTAAAGAAAAGCAAGAAAAGTAAAAAAAGCAAAGAAAAGCAAGAAAAGAAATAAAAACAACGAAAGACAAGAAAGAAAAGCAAAGAATGACAAAAAAAGGAAGATAAGCAAAGAAAGACAAGAAAACTAAAGGAAAGCAAAGACAGGCAAAAAAAAAAAAAAGAAGAACAGCAAAGAAACAAAAGAAAAGGAACAAAAGCAATGAAAGACAAGAAAAGAAAGAAAGACAAAAACAGAAAGAAAACAATAAAAGAAAAGAAAAAGAAGAATAGCAAAGAAAAAAAGATAATTAAGAAAACGAAAAAAGACAAGAAAAGAAAAAAAAGTAATGAAAAATAAGAAAAGAAAGAAGAGCAAAGAAATACAAGAAAAGGAAGAAAAGCATTGAAAGACAAGAAAAGAAAGAAAAGCAAAGATATATATAAAAAAAGAAAAGTAATGAAAGCCAAGAAAAGAAAGAAAAGCATTGAAAGACAAGAAAAGAAAGAAAAGCAAAGATATATATAAAAAAAGAAAAGTAATGAAAGTCAAGAAAAGAAAGAAAAGCAATGAAAGACAAGAAAAGGAAAAAGTAAAGAAAGAAAAGGAAAGAAAGAAAAGCAAAGAAAGACAAGAAAAGAAAGAAAAGCAAAGAAAACAAGAAAAGAAAGAAAAGCAAAGAAAGACAAGAAAAGGAAGAAAAGCAAGGAAAGACCAGAAAAGAAAGAAAAGCTAGAAAAGAAAACGGACAAAGCAAAAAGACAAGAAAAGAAAAGAAAAGCAAAAAAAGACAAGAAAAAAAAGCAAAGAAATGCAAGAAATGAAAGAAATACAAAGAAAGATAAGAAAAAAAAGAAAAGCAAAGAAAAACAAGAAAACGAACAAAGGCAAAGAAAGTGAAGAAAAGAAAGAAAACTAAAAACGACAAGAAAATACAGAAAAGCAAAGAAAGACATAAAAAAGAAGAAAAGCAATGAAAGACGAGAAAAGAAAGAAACACAAAGAAAGACAAGAAAATAAAGAAAACATTAGAAAGTCTTGAAAACGAAGAAAAGAAAAGAAAGCAAAAAAATAAAGCAAAGAAAGAAAAGTAAAGAAAGACAAGAAAAGAAAGACAAGAAAAGAAATGCAAGAAAAGAAAGTAAAGCAAAGGAAGACAAGACAAGAAAGATAAGCAAAGAAAGAAAAGGAAGAAAAACAAAGAAAAGGAAGGAAAGCAAAGACAGACAAGAAAAAAGAAAAAAGCAAAATAATGTCAAGGAAAGAAAGAAAAGCAATGAAATACAAGACAAGAAAGAAAAGCAAAGAAAAGCAAGAAAAGAAAGAAGAGTAAAGACAGACAAGAAAAGGAAAAAAGCAAATAATGACAAAAAGAAAAAAAAAACAAAGAAAGAGAAGAAAATGAAAGAAAGCAACGAAGGACAAGAATAGAAAAGCAAAGAAAAACAAGAAAAGAAGAAAAGTAAAGAAAGACAACACAAGAAATAAAAGCAAAGAAAAACAAGAACAAAAAGAAAAGGAAAGAAAAACAAGAAAAGGAAGAAAAACAAAGAAAGACAAAAAAGAATGAAAAGCAACGATAAACAAAAAAAGAAGAAAAGCAAAGAAAGACAAGAAAATAAGAAAAAGCGAAAAAAGACAAGAATATGAAGAAAAGCAAAAAAAAGAAGAAAAGAAAGAAATGTAAAGAAAGAAAAGAAAGGAAAAAAGTAAAGAAGACAAGAAAAGGAAGAAAATAAACACAAAGAAGGACAAGAAAAGAAAGAAAAGCAAAGGAAGACAAAGAACGTTTTGAAAACTAAGAAAAGTAAAGAAAGACAAGAAAAGAAAGAAAAACAAAGAAAGACAAGAAAAGAAAGCAATGCAAAGAAATGCAAGAAAAGCAAAGAAAGACAAGACAAGTAAGAAAAGCAAAGAAAGAGAAGAAAAGGAAGGAAAGTGAGACAAGAAAAGGAAGAAAAGCAAATAATGTCAAGAAAAGAAAGAAAAGAAAAAAACAACAACAATAGAAAGAAAAGCAAAGAAAGACAAGAAAAGAAAGAAATGCAAAGAAATGCAAGAAAAGCAAAGAAAGACAAGACAAGTAAGAAAAGCAAAGAAAGAGAAGAAAAGGAAGGAAAGTGAGACAAGAAAAGGAAGAAAAGCAAATAATGTCAAGAAAAGAAAGAAAAGAAAGAAAAGAAAAAAAACAACAACAACAATAGAAAGAAAAGTAAAGAAAGACAAGACAAGAAAGAATAGTAAAGACAGACAAGAAAAGGAAGAAAGCAAATATTGACAAAAAAGAAAAAAGACAACGAAAGAGAAGAAAATGTAAAAAGCAACGAAACACAATAAAATAAATGAATGCAAAGAAAAACAAAGAAAGAAAATCAAAGAAAGACAAGAAAATAAATAAAAGCAAATAAAGTCAAAAAAACAAATAAAAGCAAAGAAAACAAGAAAAGAAAGAAAACCAAGTAAAGGAAGACTAACAAAGAAAGACAAAAAAACAAAAGCAAAGAAAAGAAAGAAAAGCAACAAAAGACAAGAAAAGAAAGAACAGAAAAAAAGACAAGAAAAGAAAGAAAAGCAAAGAAAGACAAGAAAAGAAAGAAAAGCAATAAAAGACAAGAAAAGAAAGAAAACAATGAAAGAAAAGAAGACTAAGAAAACGAAAGAAAGACAAGAAAAGGGAGAAAAGCAAAAAATACAAGAAAAGAAAGAAAAGCAAAAAAGACAACGTAAGGAAGAAAAGCAAAGAAAAACATGAAAAGAAAGAAAAGCATTGAAAGACAAGAAATGAAAGAAAAGCAAAGAAAGACAAGAAAAGAAAAAAAGCAAAGAAAAACAACAAACGAAAGAAAAGCAACAAAAGACAAAAGAAGAAAGAGAAGCAAAGACAGACAAGAAAGGGACGAAAATCAAAGAAAGCGAAATAACGGAAGAAAGGTAATGAAAGCAAGAAAAGAAAGAAAAGCAAAGGAATACAAGAAAAGAAAGAAAAGAAAGGATAGAAAATAAAAGAGAGAAAAGCAAAAGACAAGAAAAGAAAGAAAAGCAAAGAAAGACAAGAAAAGAAAGAAAAGCATTAAAAGACAAGAAAAGAAAGAAAACAATGAAAGAAAAGAAGACTAAGAAAACGAAAGAAAGACAAGAAAAGGGAGAAAAGCAAAAAAGACAAGAAAAGAAAGAAAAGCAAAAAAGACAACGTAAGGAAGAAAAGCAAAGAAAAACAAGAAAAGAAGGAAAAGCAAAGAAAGACAAGAAAAGAAAAAAAGCAAAGAAAAACAACAAACGAAAGAAAAGCAACAAAAGACAAAAGAAGAAAGAGAAGCAAAGACAGACAAGAAAGGGACGAAAATCAAAGAAAGCGAAATAACGGAAGAAAGGTAATGAAAGCAAGAAAAGAAAGAAAAGCAAAGGAATACAAGAAAAGAAAGAAAAGAAAGGATAGAAAATAAAAAAGAGAAAAGCAAAAAGACAAGAAAAGAAAGAAAAGCAAAAAAGACAAGAAAAGAAAAGCAAAGAAATGAAAGAAATGAAAGAAATACCAAGAAAGACAAGAAAAGAAAGAAAAGCAAAGAAAGACAACAAAAGGAACAAAAGCAAAGAATGTCAAGAAAAGAAAGAAAACCAAAAATGACAAGAAAAGAAAGAAAAGCAATGAAAAACAAGAAAAGGGAGAAAAGCAAAGAAAGACAAGAAAAGAAAAAAACCCAAAAATGACAAGAAAAGAAAGGAAAGTAAAGAAAGACATAGAAAGGAAGAAAAGCAATGAAAGACAAGAAAAGAAAGAAAAACAAAGACAAGAAAAAAGAGAAAAGAAAAGAAAGACAAGAAAAGGAAGGAAAAGGAAGAAAACAAGAAAAGAAATTATTAAGTTAAAAAAGACAAGAAAGGAAGAAAAGCAAAGAAAGAGAAGAAAATAAAGAAAAGTAAATAATGACAAGAAAAGAAAAAAGCAAAGAAAGACACGTAAAGGAAGAAAAGTAATGAAAAATAAGAAAAGAAAGAAGAGCAAAGAAATACAAGAAAAGGAAGAAAAGCAGTGAAAGACAAGAAAAGAAATAAAAGCAATGAAAGACAAGAAATAAAGAAAACAAAGAAAGAGAAGAAAACGAAAGAAAACGAAAGAAAGACAAGAAAAGAAAGAAAAGCAAGAAAGACTAGAAAAGCAAGAAAAGTAAAGAAAAGCATGAAAAGAAAGAAAAGCATTGAAAAAAAATAAAAGGAAAGAAAGTTAAGAAAAGCAAAGAAAAACAAGAAAAGAAAGAAAAGCAAAGAAAACAAGAAAAGGAAGAAAAGCAAAGAAAAACAAGAAAAGAAAGAAAAGCAAAGAAAAACAAGAAAAGGAAGAAAAGCAAAGAAAAACAAGAAAAGGAAGAAAAGCAAAGAAAAACAAGAAAAGAAAGAAAAGCAAAGAAAGACAAGAAAAGGAAGAAAAGCAAAGAATGACAAAAACAAAGAAAAGCAAAGACAAGAATAGAAATAAAAGCAATAAAAGAAAAGAAAAGAAAGAAAAGCAAAGAAAGACAAGAAAAGGAAGAAAAGCAATGAAAGACAAAAAAGGAAATAATATCAAAGAAAGACAAAAAAGGAAGAAAAGTAATGAAAGACAAGAAAAGAAAGAAAATCAAAGAAAGACAAGAAAATGAAGAAAAGCAGTGAAAGACAAGAAAAGAAATAAAAGCAATGAAAGACAAGAAATAAAGAAAACAAAGAAAGAGAAGAAAACGAAAGAAAACGAAAGAAAGACAAGAAAAGAAAGAAAAGCAAGAAAGACTAGAAAGGCAAGAAAAGTAAAGAAAAGCATGAAAAGAAAGAAAAGCATTGAAAAACAATAAAAGGAAAGAAAGTTAAGAAAAGCAAAGAAAAACAAGAAACGAAAGAAAAGCAAAGAAAGACAAGAAAAGAAAGAAAAGCAAAGAAAAACAAGAAAAGAAAGAAAAGCAAAGAAAAACAAGAAAAGAAAGAAAAGCAAAGAAAAACAAGAAAAGGAAGAAAAGCAAAGAAAAACAAGAAAAGAAAGAAAAGCAAAGAAAACAAGAAACGAAAGAAAAGCAAAGAAAGACAAGAAAAGAAAGAAAAGCAAAGAAAAACAAGAAAAGAAAGAAAAGCAAAGAAAAACAAGAAAAGAAAGAAAAGCAAAGAAAAACAAGAAAAGAAAGGAAAGCAAAGAAAGACAAGAAAAGGAAGAAAAGCAAAGAAAGACAAGAAAAGGAAGAAAAGTAAAGAAAAACAAGAAAAGAAAGAAAAGCAAAGAAAGACAAGAAAAGGAAGAAAAGCAAAGAAAACAAGAAAAGAAAAGCAAAGAAAAACAAGAAAAGAAAGGAAAGCAAAGAAAGACAAGAAAAGGAAGAAAAGCAAAGAAAGACAAGAAAAGGAAAAAAAGCAAAGAAAAACAAGAAAAGAAAAAAAGCAAAGAAAAACAAGAAAAGAAAGGAAAGCAAAGAAAAACAAGAAAAGAAAGAAAAGCAAAGAAAGAAAAGAAAAGGAAGAAAAGTAAAGAAAAACAAGAAAAGAAAGAAAAGCAAAGAAAAACAAGAAAAGAAAGGAAAGCAAAGAAAGACAAGAAAAGGAAGAAAAGCAAAGAAAGACAAGAAAAGGAAGAAAAGCAAAGAAAGACAAGAAAAGGAAGAAAAGCAAAGAAAGACAAGAAAAGGAAGAAAAGCAAAGAAAGACAAGAAAAGGAAGAAAAGCAAAGAAAAACAAGAAAAGGAAGAAAAGTAATTAATGACAAGAAAAGAAAGAAAAGCAAAGAAAAACACGTAAAGGAAGAAAATAATGAAAGATAAGAGAATGACACGAAAAATAAGAAAAACAAAGAAAGACAAGTAAAGAAAACAAAAAGCAAAGAAAGACAAGAAAAGAAAGAAAAGCAATAAAAGACAAGAAAAGAAAGAAAACAATGAAAGACAAGTAAAGAAAGAAAATCAAAGAACGACAAGAAAAGGAAGAAAAGCAATGAAAGACAAAAAAGGAAAGAAAATCAATGAAAGACAAGAAAAGAAATAAAAGCAATGAAAGACAAGAAAAGAAAGAAAAGTAAAAAAAGTCAATAAAAGAAAGAAAAGCAAAGAATGTCAAGAAAAGGAAGATCAAAGTAAACTTAAGACAGTTTAAGGCAATGAGCTTGAAATGGAAAACCTACACAAAGAGAACGTGAGAAAGTTATCAGTGAACAGTGTTGGAAAATAAAGTTGTAAACATAAATTAGACTAGACATATATGTCGAAAATTGAGCTCAAAATAATTTAGTTACTTAAAATGGTAGTAGTGATTTGAGAGAAATATAATTCGAGTGTTCCTCCCTTTTGTTTTTTCTATCCTAAAGAATTTCGACTTGCTACTCAAAATGCTTTTAAGTTACCAAGAATCGACTCTCCTCATCCCAATTTATTTCATAGCAAATTTAATAAACTGAAGCAACTCTCAGAACCAAGATTAACGTCTTTCAATTCAGTGGAAAGAATTCAATGTATTTGACATTCGTGTTTTATAGCTGATCAGTTGCCACTTGTTTGAGCAGAACTTATATATATTAAGAACTATCACTTAATATTCTTATTGATTTCAAGTAAACTGATAAAATGTTTTATATTTTTATCCGTATATAGTACGCCATCCAAAAATGATACAGATTCATAAATATGAATTTATTTAGGATGCACAGAAGAAGTTTTATAGAAAAGAAGTCAAATACATAAATACCTTAATACGCAAATGTCCTCTGCAAGGTTTCGCTGCTATAAATGGGAAGAAAAATAATTATATTTACACTTGTTATTACTGGTCTCTACAGTAGACATTTGTATCAGTCAAATGGAAATATATATATATATATATAATTGTTAAAAGCCATGCGTTTTCCTGGAATTTATAGTAGTGTGGTTTTTCATTGCCTCCTCAACGGTGATTTTATTGAGATGCTACCTCTAGTTAGCAAGCCATTGATTCGTTAAGTGTTAAGGTCTTATTCTTCATACGACAGGATTGCTGAAGTCTCGCCTCACTCGTAAGAAATAGGAGTAAGAGTGCCGGTTTAACCACCGATTATTCGTCAATAGTATACACACACACACACACACATAGACCCCCCCATATATATATATATATATATATATATATATATATATATATATATATATATATCCGAGTGAGTACATAACGAAGAAAGAATTTTTTCACCGTCCAAAACATTAATCTAAAACAGTGCTCGATATATAATGTCTAGAGCTGAAAACACACACACACACACACACACACACACACACACACACACACACACACACACACACGCGCGCGCGCAAAACTGACCAAGTAATCAACCCCTACACACCACATTCTTCGAAATTCCAACCAAAAGATATAGTCGACCAATAAAAACGTACATTCTAACAGAGAATGACATGAATCAACCATTTAGCATTTACACACCAATTCTTTAAAAGTCTAACGGTCAACACGAAAGACATATTCCCTTCATTATCAATAACCCCAACCAACCCCACAACAACAATGAACCAAATATAGGCAGCGGATGATTTCACTTCTTGCCCATTCCTCCTGATGAGACGTGGGATACCCAACGTCGAAACAACCATATGATTGTAGAGGACATATCTAGAAAAAATTATGTACATGTTCTAAAACATAATTTATAATATATATATATATATATATATATATATATATAACAAGAAATCTGAACTTTTCACTTTTATTGCAGAAAAACGTGTTTTTGTTAGCCCCATTTACAATCAAGTATTATAAATAATATTTCATTTTTTGTTTGATGGTAGTTTGATGTATTGACAACCGTGCACTATTCTAGCAAAAGGCTCTGGGTCAGGAAAGCTTGTTATTACACACTTTCTAGTAAAAAGTTAATTTCATTGAATTAGTAGATGATGTTATTCAAAATTCTTCGCATTTGCTTATAAATAATCTATATAAATAATCTTATAATAGTTTAATACAAAAGTGAACCTAGAAAGACATGACCACTTGTACACCAGCAGTAATAGAAGAGTTTTTTTTTCATCATTGTCTTCTACGATGTATTAAAATATCGGCGGCAAAATAGGCAGACGTTATTCTTTTTCATTTGAAAATTCGAAGGGAATGTTGTTTTCCGTAATGAGTTTCCAATAAATTCATATAATTTATTCTAATAAATTAATATACCTTTTCTAATAAATTTACTATAACTGAAAATATTGCAGAAGAACATTTTTGATTTTCGGATTCACATTTATTATGAAGCAGTGTTAAAAGATATTGGTGCGTGAAATGCTTTAATTTTACTTAAAAAATAACATAATTAAAGAAACGTCAGTTTAGCTATCAAAGTGTTAGAAAAAAAAAGACAAATTCATTAATTAGGAACACCATTAATTGGAGACCGTTTGATTTGACTGGGTTATCCAACCTGAAAGACCCAACTATAAGGTTATGCGTTGTTTTTACCTTTACTATATCGTTCACATGTGCGTTGAGGTAAAGTGAATATCGACTCGGGACGACAAATCGGGGAGCCGAGTTCGAATTCCAGTTGGATTCCTTGCATTCACTTATGCTCAAATACCCTTGGGAAAGGTATTAATCTGCCTCTTCTCTCCAGTTATAGGTTAAATAATAGGACATTGAGATCTGTAACCTTGGCTGGCAACCAGTCTACTGCAGAAAGCAATGGTAACCTATTGCAGGATAATCTTCTGCCCAGTCAGTCATATCTATTTCGAGATATGATCACCCAAAGCGTTTATCAAGTATGGCACTTAACTGATTGATATCGTTCATATTTGGCTGTGGTGCATGTGTCTGGTATAAAAGTTATCAGACTGAGTGTCGTGATAGATATAGTGGGCTTCGTATATTTGTATCTTCAATATTAGATTGTTAGCATGCTGCTCTCTCTCTCTCTCTCTCTCTCTCTCTCTCTCACTCACTCTCTCTAAACCAATCAATCAATGTAATAGTAACGTGCAAGCTGTGTAAGAAAGCTACTGAAAGTGAAAAACACATTATTAATAGGTATACTCAGCTCGCACAAACAACGTCAGCACAAAACAGACCTTATAATACACTGGAAACTATTTAGGAAGTATGGTCACGAAAGTTCAGAGAAGTGGTACGAGCATTCACCACCGTCAGTAGTGGAGAATGAGTAAGAGAAGCTCATGTGTGATACGACAATCTTAACTAACAAGCATTTGGAGAGCAATCGCCCTGATATCACGCTTAAGATATAATCATCATTCCCTGGATTAGTCAGAGAGATATCAAAACAAATAATAATAATAATAATAATAATAATAATAATAATAATAGAAGCGCTATGCATGATTAATATTGTTATATCTCCCCTTTGTATATGATAATGGACTCGACTGAGTATACATATACTCCTGCCATAGAGAGAACAGCAGTTGAGAATTGGGAGTAATCGTAGAGATCCGTGCGAGTTATCGGAGAGTACCGGAACTGATAAGTAAGTTACCGAGAGATATTAAAGTTACCCAGAGACTACTGCATCAGAAGTCAGACTAGCTCTGAGCTCTACTCAGCTAGAATAAGATACAGGGATATACTATTTTTAACGACTTCAAGACTTGTATATATTTATTTCTTAATAATAGTATTCCTGGATTTACTAACCTGCGTTCAAGTTTGTATATTACGTTCAATATAACCTACTTTTTTTTTGTTATCTCAATATGTGTTTTTGTTGTTCATTATTTTGTGCGGTTTCTCACCCGGAATCCACAATAATTAAGAAGAATACTGATACATAAATTAAGAAAATCTTAGGCAATCCATTTGATGCTAAATACAAAAATGTATGTTAATGGTTACTACTAACACACTCGGAATAACTCTTTCGATTCAATATACTCAACTTCCCTAAAAAATCTTCGTTTATATTCGGTTTTAGATAAAAGGCTTGTAGCGGATAAAAAATTTAATTAAAATCAACCTTCTTCGTCACTTTTACAAAACTTCTCAATGACGTGTGAAATCCTGGTTTTCCCAAAGAGAAATAGGATTGACCAAGTGCTTAACGAAAAAGTCGAACCCAGAATTCGCAAGTAGGTATTAAGATGATTTTGACCAATGGGAGCGACTTGCAATTCTTAAGGACTTTGCGAGCAAATGGAAAAATCTGAATGCAATAAAAGGCCCCGGTCAGCGTCAGTCAGCGTCACAGATGGGAGCCGCGAGACAAACATCTAAAATGTAACTTCAAACGATACGGACATTATTCTATTTCTCTTTCTCTTTATCTCTGTCAACAATTACTACTACGAACATTTTGTACGAACTCTTGATACCCTTAACCTTCTCATTAAACACTAATTTCTACCAATTCTTGTTATTCCTCCTTTTAATAAATTTCTATTTTTAAATGCAAAATGTATATTTTATTCTTCTTACGCTATTCCACACAATTCCACATATTCCAACCTGCCGACAAGCAACCTTCTAATTCTGATAACGATGAAAACCTGATAATTCTGATGATAATTCTGGATAAAACTTGTAAGCTGTAGGGAGTTCGGTTAAGTAAGACACAAGGCCGAATTAAAGAAAAATCAACCAGCCACCCCCCTACGCTACAGGCTCAATAAACGATTGTATCAAATATCAATTCAAGATAAATGAATAAATAAAAATATTAATAATAATTATCATCACGCTACTGATGATGCATGCAATCTTCAGAAAGAGATGAGTGTCAGCAATTCTTCATGTTTGCAATTTTGATTGAGGAGGTCGGAAAATCTTTCCTTTCATAGCTTTGTATCTTTTTGTAATAATTTTCTATTGCGGCACGGGTCTACTACTGCATGTTGGCCCTGTTTTGACACGTTCGAATGAAGGCGTTTACTATTAATTCTCTTTAGAGGAAAGAGAAGGTGATGTTTCGGTTGAGAGCAGGCGAGAGAAAGAAAGGGCAAACGGCCCTTCACATGCTCTGAACAAAAAATATAACAACATCGACGAGCGAATTTGAATACAATTAATAACAGCAATGGTAACAAGTATATGAAAGAGAAAAAGTGCTCTTAGAAGGGTTAGAGAGAGTTCGTAAAAAGTTTAAAGAAATAAAGTTCGGGAAACAAATGCCCATGTATGTACTAATATGTGCGTAATATTTGTAGGTGTAAATATATATAAGTATGTGTGCATGAGTGATTATACAGTGGAACCTGCCGTATGCGACCCTCTTTGTCAGCGACCATTTTTCTATGCACGGACAATTTGCTAATGTTAATTGATTCTTTAGTGAGCAACCACCTCCAAAACGCGGCTAGCGACTAACGTCAGCGACTGAAAATCACTGATCAAGTGACCGCTTTAAAAAAAAACCATTTTGGTCGTACACTGCGAACTTCTAAATTAGGAGAAACTAAATGAGTAATCTATTTCATTTGATTTGATCTAAGCCAGGAACACTTCCTGAGTGTTTTGTTATTGTAGTGTTGTATCAAACTGTTATTTCTTGTTGAAATGTACATTGCCTGAGTTCACCTCACGGTCAAACATCTGCTGTTTTGTACAACATGTATTGCATTTGACATATTCAAGGGATTTATCGCAGTCTCTGTACAGACTTGGATAAATTCAGGGATTAGGAAAAATCACAATTATGTTCTTTCCTCAAATGTCTATCTCTTTCGTTCCTATATTTTTTCGTGTATCTATCTACTCTATTTCTATCTGAGTATATCTATATCTTTCTGTTTCTCTACCTCCACCCACGATCGCTGTCAGTTTTTTGTAGTTTTTTTTTATGTCTTATCGCAGATTCTCTTTTGCTATTACTCACTTCTAAGAAAAAAACTGAAACCGTATACATCGCGAATTTTTTCAACTTACATATTTTAAAAGAAATGGCTAGAATAAGAACAGGAACGAAAAGGAAAGCAATAATTATTGTTTTTTTTTTAAGTCCGCTTAATAATTATTTTTGTGAATAAATATTTTAGTCTCTTATTGACCGTTGTAAATACGTTTTTAAAATTTTTAAATGAATTATGCTGAATAAATTTCTTTAAAGTTAGACCATCTTCTTATGTTCTTATTTATTTATTACCAGATTACATGGTGAAATTCTAACATGTACATTCCGGTGAGTGGAATATACGGTCCTGGCGGAAATAGGTCAGGTCTATGAGCCTTTAGTGAGAGACCACATGCTGTATGCGACTAGTTTTTGATGGCAGTAGTGATGGTCGCATACGACACGTTCCACTGTATATCTGTGGATATAAGTAACTCACTTAGGAAGTTTTCTTTTTTGAGGTTGATGTAGTTGGGTGTCAGGGCAAGAACTTGCTTGTGTTGATCTCTCAATATCGCATGAGTGCCCGAATGAGACGGATTTCTTTGTCAGATTGTGTATACTCCTGTGTGTGCTTGCTGTGAGGTCTTTGTGTGGCTCTTGGTCCGTTCTTATATAAGCATCAGAAGGTTCCAAGCCACAGCCAAAATTTAAAATTTTTTTCGTGTTTCCATTGATTGAGAAGAGTCACGTGGTGACGACATCCGCGCGAGAACGACACCAATATGCTTCTACATGCCTATTTTTGGACTTGATGAAATTGTAATTGTAGAGGAAATTTGAAAATGTATTGTTATTTATTTATTTATTTTTATGCATTTTCAAAATCTCAACAATATATAGGACACCCACTTAGTTAACTAAGTGGGCGTCATACTTTAAAATCGTCTTGCTTTTTATTGTTAATATAACAAAATATAAATTCATTTTAATCTATGCAGCTGTTGTTTTGATATTATTTTCCGTGTTTATAATCCCCGAAAAATAAAAAAAATAAATACCCCCCCAAAGTTGCATTATTTTCTGTCTTAGTTTCTTTTCTCCTTATATATTTTCTTGTGCCTCTTTTTCTTAACTACCCACCACACCAAAACAATGCTTTTTCAACATTCCTCCAAGCACAGTGTTTCATTTTTATCCTCTTCTCTTTCGTCGCTTTTATTTCTTCATTCAATATTCCTTTCAATAATAAGCAGTTGACACTCTATTCTGAGCCTGATTGGCGAGAAGCTGTTGACGCCAGCATTTAAACTACT
The DNA here is from genome assembly GCA_037127315.1 of Ascarosepion bandense. Taxonomy (NCBI): domain Eukaryota; kingdom Metazoa; phylum Mollusca; class Cephalopoda; order Sepiida; family Sepiidae; genus Ascarosepion; species Ascarosepion bandense. The sequence goes on along the minus strand of JBBBDQ010028676.1, from coordinate 6,786 downwards.
ATAGCGCCCCCTACCGGGTGGTCTTGCGCATTCAGGTCTCGCTTCGTCTGCATTTGTGCCTTATGAGATCTCCACCAAGAAATTATAATGACGTAATTTTATCTGGACCGACAATTCAGTAAGATTTTGTTGTGTCTGAGTGGTATCAATATTCATCTCGGTTCCAACCAGACAAATGTTAGTATTTATGACGTGTGCAGTTCATACCATACGAAATTATTTGACGCCATAATGCAAGTCTGTGCAAGGTTATCTAGTTAGTTATAATTTGACAAACTTCTTGCCTAGACCAAGTTATTTTTACAGCAAATACTTTTCTTAGTCTCCGATACGCTAAAAGACCACGAAACGCAAAACTTTGTTATGTTCGCATTCTTGAGTGACATAAAAATGGGACATATATTTCAGACTTCATAATTGAAAGTATAAATCGCTCACTAAAATGCATTATCCAATTTACAAGGTGAAATCTCGAATTCCATGTGTGGTAAGTAAAAACGAAGAGCTTCGATTAATTTTAAAATGTGTCATATGATCTTCTGTGTCAAACGTATGTCACGAACCCCAATCTTAAATGAATAAAACTACCACTGAACAGTCAAGATTTCTACAATCATTAAAAAGAAAAAAGACGAGAATAAAATGTCTATGTATTTCTCTATTTGCTTATGAACCGTGGTGTAACGGTTATCGACGCGGTAAGATAGATTGGCGTTTTCAATTCAAATTCCAATCAAGGTCTTGCGTTCAATTTCGTGCAAATAAACTTGGAAAAGTATTTTTTTTTTATAATCATATTGCCCCAAGCAAGGCATTTTACTGCCACTGTTGTGCAGGGTGTTACATAGGTGGAAAGTTATGAGAAAGAGTGACAGGTTATAGGGTGTGTCAGGAAGTGGGTAAGAGAAGGATGAGAATACTGATGAGAGTGAAGTGGACGGAGAAAGGAGCATGAGAGAGAGAGAGAGAGAGAGAGAGAGAGAGGATGCAGGTTAGTGAGATGGGAGATGACTACTGACTTTATATTTAAATTCTTGGAAATTTTAGTTGTCGAGAAAGCAAGTAAATGGAAGGAAATTTCACAGGCCGAAAGTGCGAGAAAAGAAGCTGTTGGAGTAGAATTTGCGTTTCCAATTTATTTGTTTCACAGTAAAAGGGTGGGACCTAGTTGCTAATCCTGTGGCTCGAGTAAATTTATATATAGGGGACACCAGTGAGCTAAGTTCATCGGAGCAGAAGCCGTGAAAGTATTTGTAGAAAAGACACAGGAAATCCACATTGCGCCGGTGACAAAGCGACTGTATTCTAGCTGACAAGTCGGGATCTATCACATTACAGATTCTCCGTTAGATTTTGTCAAGGACATCTAAGTGGATAGCAGGGGCACTCGACCAGATATGGCAGCAGTATTTAATACACGGCGGATGATAGATTTATATATGTGCAGGATTGTTTCAGGCGGAAAAAACTTCTTGGCCCTACACAAAGAACCGGCTTAGCAGCTGTATGTTTTAATAGCTAGAGGCTTAATAGCTGAGCAGGCTGGGCACGCTAGTTTTCGTTGGTAACCAGTCTAAGAGACGGACAGCTCAGAATTCAAAACCGGTTGTGCGTGAGGCTGGCAACTCCATCCTGTAAAAACGTATTTGCTACGGAAAGACAGCAGCATCACTTACCGTTGTAAGGCTGTTGTTCGATACTTCACATGGGAGTTTGCAGAGCTATCTTTTACTATATTAATTTTTATAGCAAGCCGCCAGTGTGCTCAAAATTATAATTACACATGCCTGATTACTCAAATTAAATTTACTTTAAGCTTAATGATCTGGCTGTGTTCGAGGAAATTTGTTCGCTGTATCCATTACGAATCGATTGACGCACACATGTGCAATAATAAAATATTCTACCATTAAAATTTTCAGTTACCTGCAAACAGTAGATTTGTGAAATGTCTGCTTTGGGGTGTAGATAGATACGTGTAAATGTTAGAGCATTAATAAAATTCTTTAATCATTAATTTTTAACTACTAATCTTTCCTCTCAATTTTAATTGGTTCTTGTCACAACTATTCAAATCGTCCTTCAACAGATTTTAGCAAAAAGCACGTATTCGTAACAGCCACAGACCGAGGGACGAAATGGCTACAATGAGAAACAACAGAAATGAAAAGAAAAGCAGTATTAGTGAAAAGCTGATAATGATTGATAACGATTCATCTTGTAATATTTACATACATGCGTAGATAGATAAGACATCAGTGGAAAACAAAAAAAATGGGATGCTATTTCTTCTTAGTGATGTAGTCACGTGACAATATAGTAATTACGTGACATGATAGTTAAAAAAAAAAAAAAACTACGCCGAATATACACTTTTTTCTGTTTGCAACTCAACAAGCAAACATGGCAGTGCTTGCAGTTGTGTGGAAATCAATTTCGATGACTTGCATTTTCCGTACTCTTATCCCCCCCCCCCCCCACACACATACATATACATATATGTCAATGTCACTATTATATTTTTACTAAATCGCTGGAAAAACAGCATAGTATGAATAAAAAAAGGCCCCAAACTTATTAAAAACGAACTTTTTCCATCAAAATGTTTATATTATTATTAAGAAGCAAGATCAAAATATTTTTTTATTATTTTTAAAAAATTTTTAATCCCTTCTAATACGTTCGAAATTTTGGTAAAAAATCTTCTTTTGATTTTATTTAGTGGGTAACCAAATCGTTACGAGATTTTACAACGGAAGGCGTAATATTCCATAACACAATTTTTTTCTGGTGACAAAACACGTTAATTTGAAAATTCTTGCAATAATCCAATAATTGTCAGATTTTAATGTAACTTTCAGGACTTGTTCACACATAAATGTTAGTTTAAAAACTTATTAAGCGAAAATTATATTTACTAATCGAAAATTAAAAAAAAGTTTAATACAAATCCACGCGCCTTCCTATTTTTAAAATAATTTTTATTTTCTTTGTGTACTTGAATTTTTTTTTTGTAAATTAAAAGGTCATCAAGGTTTCTTCACCTTACAGGGAAAAAAAATTGTACAATTGTGTCACTTGTGATAGCCGAGCACTTATCTCGCATCTGTCAAATCTGTCAACACATTCGGTGGAAAGGTCAGTAAGCTGAACTCTGTGTTTAAGAAATAGTTTTATTCTAAATTTCATGCTATAAATAAGTAATACTTGTGTAAATTAGATTAACTTAACATTAAATTTGCTAATTTTCCAAAAATCATGTCACAGATGTACATTTTATTTTTGTAAGATTTTTAAAACAGAAAATGAACTTTTGTTTACACATGTGTCGATTGCTTAAAAATGGCCAAAAATTGAAAGATTACAAAAAAAAAATAAAAAAAAAAAACTTCAGAATTTTAGATTCCAATCAATATAATTTCTGTTTGAAAAATATCCAAGTATTTGCTTACTGGAAATAGTAAATTTAATCATTCAGCTTTAAATTAAAACTAAAATAAAAGTTTCAAGAAAACTTTTTATTTTTAAAAATTAAGAATTTAGATAGCGAAATGAGTGGAGGTACCTATGGTTTGTTTTCTTTGTCTTTCCTTCGAGTTTCAGGATTCCTTCTTGTATTCTGCAAATGGAATTCGTCGTAATGTGTACGTGTTTCAGAGGTAAAAAAAAAAATCCTATTTAAAAATAATAATGATTATAATAATGAAATACAAAATATTACTGTTACTAGATCACGAAAACGTCACATTAGTGACATGTGGAATTTGAAGAAAATAAGTTGATCTGCAAGTGTTGCCTCTCGATTAAAATCGGCCAAAGTAAGACAGGCTGAATAAGAAAATAAATAAGTTTTGGTAGGGTTTCGTACTGATGATTTCTGAAGTGATATTATTGTGAACAATTTGTCCCTGAGAAAAACTCAGTTAATATTTTCGCTACTTCTAAAATTCTAGCAAATTAGTTTATCTGTCACTGATAACATCTCTGTTTATGAGAGAAAGTAGCGAGTTCTTAGAAAAGTTGAAAATAAACGCATCGCCATAAAGTTTTTTTCTTTTTTTAGCTATTTCACCCTGAGAAAGGCGGTAATGCCACTGATGTGCAGGGGGCTACGTAAGAGTGAAAAGATTAGAAAAGAGAAAGCCGGAAACACATCCTAAACAGGGAACAAGGGAGGAGCCTCTTAACCTGTTAAATAGACGTGGGTGGAGTGTGAACCGGGCGATAGATAGATCTATCTACTCCAATTGAAAAAAAAATGAGAAGATTGTAAAAGAGAAAGCCGGAAACCACATCCTAAACACGGAACAAGGGATGAGCCTCTTAACCTGTTCAATAGACGTGGGTGGAGTGTGAACCGGGCGATAGATAGATCTATCTACTCCAATTGAAAAAAAAAAAAGAAACCAAAGCGAAAAGATTGGAAAAGAGAAAGCCTGAAACCACACCCTAAACAGGGAACAAGGGATGAGCCTCTTAACCTGTTCAATAGACGTGGGTGGAGTGTGAACCGGGCGATAGATAGAGCTATCTACTCCAATTGAAAAAAAAAAGTGAGAAGATTGGTAAAGAAAAAGCCGGAAACCACATCCTAAGCAGGGAACAAGGGATGAGCCTCTTAACCTGTTCAATAGACGTGGGTGGAGTGTGAACCGGGCGATAGATCTATCTACTCCAATTGAAGTCCTTCATATAAGTTTCCTGATTTCTTTCCATGTGGCTTCATTAATTATTGTGATATCACCAATGTCTTGGTTACCTTTTCACATTCACAAATTTTGTTTTCTGATTATTTTTTCTGATGAAATGCTGTGTAGAAACGTTTTCCTGTGAGAACCTATAGCTGGTTTAGTTGTAGAGTGGGACGTTATGTCCTACTTTACCACATTTGTAGCATTTTGAATTTTTAAAGGCATAGTCGTCCCTATTATGAAACATTCCACAACTAAAACATAGATTAATTTTCCTTTTGTTTGCATGTATGCACATTTTTTCTCGCAATTTCTTTGGTATTGCACCTCAGATTTAGGATTCTAATATCTGTTCAATCTTTTCTGTAGTGTTAGTTTATATGACAAAATCAGTCTCTCTTTTTGTTGGATTCATTGTGAATTATTTTACAATTTGGATTTCTTTTTCAAAAAGGTAAAACAAATAATGATAGAAACGGAAAAGATATAGCTAGGTACCTTCATGCGCGTCGTGGTGCAGAGGATATCGACTCGGAACGAGAAATCGGGAAGCCGAGTTCGAATTCCAGTCGAATTCCTTGCATTCACTTACGCGCAAATACCCTTGGGAAAGGTATTAATCCTTCACTTACGAGCAAATACCCTTGGGAAAGGTATTAATCCGTCTCTTCCCTCCAGTTATGGGTTAAATAATCGGACAGATTGGGTTCTGTAGCCTTGGTTGGCAACCAGTGGAGACATGATCGCCCAAGCGTGTATCACGTATGGCACTTAACTGTCTGACCTCCATGCAATTGCCGAAAAAACAGCATAGCATGATGATAAAAGGGCTCAACCTTAATAAAAAAAATGTTTATGTTATTATTAAGAGGAAAGATTAATTGTTTTTCTGCCATTATTTTGTAATGTTTTAAATCCTTTCTAACATGTTCGAAATTTCAGTTAAGATTTCTTTTTTGTTTTCCGTCAGTGATTCACGTCACGTTTACGTAATGTTACTTTTTAGCGTTGAAAGACATATTAATTTGAAAATTCTTGCAAAAATCAGCTGTCTGATTTTAATGAAACTTTAAGAACTTATTAACAACTAACAGTATAGCCCGGTGTTGCTCGGGTGTAATGAAAGCTTTAAAACTAATCCATGGTCCTGGAGTTCAGACTCTTTGGATGTTGGCACGAAAGACTAAAAAGCAATAGTTGTTTCCAGTTAAAGCGAAACCGTAGACTGAAAGAAAAATGAATGGATGTAAGTCAAATTTTGATTTCTTGGTATCGATATCAAATAAGTTTTTTTCGTCGTAAACTGAATTTTGGAAACTAAATAAGTCCTCTGAGTAAATGGTATCATGGCTGAGATTAAGAACTACAATTATACCTACTTAGAGCCAAACCCGAAGCAAAAACTAAAATAAAAGGGCTGAAAAAAATACAGACATACAGGCAGATAAACAGACAGACACACAAACATCTTGTCTTTTATATACATATATTATATAGAGAGAGCTCTTCTGCACTATTGTAAGAACTGCAACCTTGAAACTTCTGAATATCGTTTCTTATGTCTTTGTCTATAAGTGTATGAAATTTGATTAAAATCGGACCACTCCTTCTATAACCCGATTTTTTCGATTATCAATTTTCGATATTTATCGGAGTACCTCGACACAAAACCTAGCTAAGAAAAATCGCAGACGCTTATAGTACAACTGTGTAAATTTTCAAGAAAATCTGTTTAGCCGTTTCGGAGTCTATAGGTAACGGACACACACACACAGACAAACACACACACAGACAAAGTTCCATTTATAAATAGGTTTAGATAGAAAATCTTGGTAAAAATATATTTTTTACGCCTGTTGTGCGCTGTGATGCAGTGAATATCGACTCGGAACGACAAATAAGGGATACGAGTTCGAATTCTAGTTGGATTCCTTGCATTCACCTCCTCACAAGTACTTTTGGGAAAGGTATTAATCCGTCTCTTCCCTCCAGTTATAGGTTAAATAATAGGACAGACTGGGTTTTATAGTTTTGGTCGGCAACCTGTTTACCCGCAGAAAGCAATGGCAACCTACGGCGGGATAATCTTCTGTCC